>JAFVLL020025859.1:0-24780 GCA_021397915.2 Tor tambroides | reverse complement strand
AACAATTTAAACAACAGATATAGCAACAAAGTATTAAGCAAACTCTCACATGCTGCTGCCGCCTTTGCTGACTAATTGCTTCTCTGTATTGGCTTTATGTTTTAGAAAAGTAGATTATCATATTTGTGAGTCCTTTAAACTTGTGAAAACTGTTTATATAGCAGGATCGTTCAGCTTTATATCATCCAAATTGTTTCCAGGAAATAGGATAGATGTTTTTCATCCCATATCACATTTGCACTCGAGTTCAAAGTAGGTTATCATGACCGTTTCATTTAAGCTCTACAAAGCCGAATGATACTTTCATGTCACAGTGTTTGTTTTCTTTTCTAGGCCTCAAGGGAATCTGTATCTGGAACACAACTAAACACCTTTTGTGTCTTCTCAGGTGACCTAAATAGTTCATGTTTCTGTTTGAAGGAGGAATCTAAAGCAGCCCTCATGTGAACTGTTCAATGAAGGTACTTGCCCTAATCCCACTGGGTTTACGAGATCTAAGTTTGTAATATCAGTGTTGAGAACAGCTTTAGGAAAGATGGCTTTCCTTGTCAATGTCTCTCATTCTATCTCTCTCCCTCCATATATTTATCTGAGATCATTTCTTGGCATGTGTCACATGGCTCCTTTTGTCAGTCAGTGCCGTCACTGCAGTTACAATCAGTAAAGCAATTGGTCCATTGTTTGACTCATTCTAATAAATATGAACTATTTTCATTCGTGTGATAACTCTGCATAAAAACCCTCTGGGTTTATTCATGTCAGGATGTGCAAGACAGAAGAATCTGAGCAAAGCAAGATAAGAGCTGCTCAAAACAGTTTTTTTACACAAATATAAATCATCACAATACTGTGAAGAAATTTTGATCAACAATAAAATAATGGTTTTAAATACATTTACAAATATAAAATTTATTTACAAATTTAAAGCAACAATGTTCAAAAGATTAATAAATTTGAATGAATTACAGTTAATGAGCAATGTTTTTCTCTTATCTTCTAAATTACAATATCAGTCACAATATATCTTCAATGTAAATTTAAGGCATTTTATTAATTTAAGGCAAATTTAAGGCTTTTTTTAGCCTTGTTTGAAAAAAAGTCAGTCATTGCTCGATTTCAGTAAACAGGTGATTGAAAGCAAAAGCATGTTTTAAAAGCATGTGCAGAAGCACCCTTAACAGTACACTTAACATTTGTACATTAAACATTATTAATAAATGTTTATTATATAAACATTTATTAATTAAAAAAATATATACACTACCGCTCAAACGTTTGGGGTCTGTTTGTGATGTTTTCGAAAGAAGTCTCTTATGCTCACCAAGGCTGCATTTATTTGATCAAAAATACAGCTGAATAAAACTGTACTATTGTGAAATATTACTACAATTTAAAAGTTAAAAAAAAATTAATTATATTTTAAAATGTAATTTATTCCTGTAGTAGCAAAACTGAATTTTCAGCCATTGCTCCAGACTTTAATGTCTCATGATCCTTCATTTTTTAACAATGTAATAATCTTTTTTTTTCACTTTTGATCAATTTAATGCATCCTTGAAAAGAAGTATTCATTTCATATATTTAAAATCTATTGGTAACACACATTTAGTCCCAAGTTGAAATTTGTCAAATTATAAAAGTCCCCTTATCATGGAGCTTTTGACATAAGCACTTACAATATCCATGCACAAACACAGTGCTAAATTTCCAGTGCTTGAAATCAAGTAAACTAAACTTTAATGGGTTCCGGGGATGTACAAAGGAGACTATAAAAACCCATTTAAATCTATTGACCAGGCTGTGTAAATGAAACTTTCCCAAGCACAAAATTCTCAAAAACGTACCCTCAACTTAAGACCAACCACCGATAGTGAGCTGAACAGAGACTGAGATTAGCTGTTCAGTTGTTGCAGCTCTGAGATGTAGAGTGGGGTTTATTTTTAGGTTTTAAGAGACAAGGTGACAAAATGCTTGAACACAAACTCACACTTCCTGTGAGGCTGCTGCTCGGGATCACAGACAAGCCGACTGGAGAGTGTTTCCTCCTCTGAGCAGTCAGGAACGCTCATGGGAGTGTGTGCCAATCTCACGCCTTTTGACACAGAAGCAGGTTCTTCCTGATTCTCAGATCACTTCAGTTATTTTCAAAAGTAAATATAAACTCTTTTCCAACTCGGGACTTTCTCAGACCTGTGGTGAGTATGCTTTCACAAGTGGTTTAATAGTTGTATAGAGTGTAGTGCTGGTTACTGCACTTTCAGAAATAACCACCTGTGGTCAAGTCAAAGTTCAATAAGGCTTAGTGATTTGAAGAAAACTGAAGGTGATTATAGTCCAATTTTAACACTGAAATGAAACAAAACTTTGGTTTCCAGTGTCTGTAAAAGTAACAGTTTTCTTGAGGGGTGTCACTCCTCGCCGTGCCTCTCAACAGAGAGAGAATCGTCTGGAGTTGAGGTTCATCTTGGTGAGACCAAGATGCTTGAGAGGGGTGGACAGAGTGAAGGCGGCTTTCATGGGGATGTCACACAGCAGGTCCGAGTCCTCCTCGCACTCCTCCAGCTCATATGTGGCATCATCCAGCATCTCTTTGTGACGGTGACACACCTGCTCCACCTTCAGCCTGTGGATCTCCCCCCGTAAGCGAATCAACTGCCGTGCGAGACGGTTATCCTGCATCTGCATCTCCCTCTGAGGAGCAATGAGAAAGAGAGAGGGAGAACGATTTTATAGCTCACACATCAAGTCTTTGATAACTAGCAGTAATTATGAGATTAAATTGTTCGGAACAGCAGTCACACATGCAGGGAACTGAGCACACCTTTCTGTCAAACACCCACTCAAGTTTCTGCACCTGTGTGGCATTTAGGTGCAATATGCCAAGAGACTAGAGTCATGCCACCTGTGTTGTACTATGTACCTACTATACTATGTTTAACTGTTATATTACATAATTTATACTAGTATATATAGTATATACAGTATATTATTCACATATATTTTATATAATTTAATTAAGTCATACCATTCAAAAGATTGGGGTGGATAAGATTTTTAAAATGTTTTGAAGGAAGTCTCTTATGCTCATCAGTGTTTCATTTATTTTATCAAAAATATCAAAAACAATATTTAAATTTAAAATAACTGGTCTATTTGAATATATTTTAAAATGTAATTTATTCCTGTGGTGGCAAAGCTGAATTTTCAGCAGCTATTTCTCCAGTCTTCAGCGTCACATTTGATAGATAGATAGATAGATAGATAGATAGATAGATAGATAGATAGATAGATAGCCTATACATAATGACCATTTCTAAAGTTAGTCAAAAGTTGAAATAAAAATATGAATACAATACCAGTTCATTTCTGAGCCACTCGAATGCGTCGTCTATTGTATCAAAGCCGCATATGTTCTTATAAGGCATCCCATCTTTCCACATGTCAGATAGATTGTCCTTCTCCACAGATCCTGGGCTGCTGACATTTGAACTGTGTGTGGCATCAGTCCACGGGCGAGCCTGCAGTCGCTCTTTCCATTCTAGGTACGACGGTCTGCGCGTTTGGAGTTTGAGTTTCTCTGTCAGGGCTTTTACACTATCCAGATCCTCCATATCGCCCTCAGAGCTCTCGTCTGCTCCCAGCTCTCTGAACTCCATCACTGAGCTGCTTTGATTCCAGATAGGCGAGATTGTGACTGCTCAGACATGTGCACTGTGCCCGATCATGTGCACGAGTGATTAATCTCAAGAGGTGTGCTGTGCTAATGTTTATATAGACAGAAAAGTGACCGCCCATGTTCTGCAGCCTAATCAGAGTATCAGCGTTCAATCGGAGAACTTTAGACAGTCTGAACTTGCATGTTGCGGCCAAACGCGACATTTCGTGTTAATGTGGAACTATTCAAGTGGTACAGGGTCACTGACACCCTTAACCTCACATTCGCCCAAAGCCACACAGACTAGCTACATTGAGACGTTTCAGGACACACAGTTTTTAGCAAACTATTTGTTTTCACAAAGGCAACTAATGGCAAAGTAAACATTTAATGTATGTATCTTGTGGCCCAAATCTCGCTCACACTGCTTTTGTAGCTCAGCTCGATTTTTACCAGTAATATCCAATGTGAGTCTTTGTCAACTGTTTTACGACAGAGTGTCTCCATCTCCTGCTGATGTTGAGGAACTGCAGTGAGAATCTTTTTTAAAATTAAAATGTAACACTATATAGAATCAGTAAGATATTAATGATATATATCTTTTGAAACGAACGGTAGCCATATTAGCCTACTGAGTTTTTAAACTCGGGACCGCAAAATCAAGCAAACTCCGCAATTCTCGCAAGAGCTCGCAAATTTTAGTAGGCTAATTGCCGCAGATTTTCCGCAAATTTTGGGCTTAGACGCGTCCTGTGACGTCATCGCAACGCACATTCAGTCAAAGAAAGGATGTTTCTCTGTTCCAAAAATGGAATAAACAGCCTTGCGTTCTCATCATGACCGATTTACAAGAGCTAAACGGGACAAACGAACCGATAGTGGAACGAATCCGCGCTATTCGTTTGGGCTACGCAGTGCAGACCGTTTCTGCTCGGGCCGGAGCCGCGGGCTGATCTCGAGCACCGTTATACACAGCGCTGGGAGATACAGTGAAGAAAGTAGTCGAATTCGCCGCAGAATCAGTAACATCTCTGTCAAATCTTGTGAGAAGCATTCAAATTCGACGCAGAATTCTGTTAACGCTACAGATATCAGAACAAACGCCACTAATGTAGAAACCAGGAAAAACATCGTTCAATAAACACAACCATTCACCATGGATTTAACATAGTAAAACTACAGGAACAGCTTGTGGCAGAAATGGTCTAATGTTTGAAAGTGTTTTTAAATGCTTCACACAACTTTTCCCAGCACTTCAAAGCTTTTACCTAATTTTAAAGTTATTTTTAATGTGATGACATTATTTGTTCATCCTTCATAGGTTGCCACAATTTATAAAACTAAAAGTTTCATAATGTAGGAAAGCAAACACTTATTTAAAAATAAAAAAGACATTAAATTATCATTTGTTGATGGCTGCAGAGAAGTAGGCTACTTATAGGCTTAATAGCATTTCCACTCCGTAATATATATTTTTGTATTTATTAAATTGCACAAGTACATCTGTAAGACGTCTGCTAAAGATCTGGGAAACTTCTGCAGTGTAATCTGATAAACGTCTCAGAAGCAGTTTTACATGCATTCTAATAAATGTCTATTTGACATCTGACAGGAAACGTCTTAGAGACGTAGATGAGCAAACACTCTAAAAAAAATACATCTTGCATATGTAAATGGCATGCAGACATCAAATAGACATCTCTGAGATGTACAGTACATGTGCGATTAATATGAGTGCTTTACTGTCAGGTGCTGGTGCCACCAACTTAATGGCACTGGTGCTGGTGTCCTCAAATGTTAGTCTGGAGCCCTACAATGGTTCTCGAAGTCAGAAAAGTCATAACAATGTTAGAAGAATGTTGTCTGTGGTATATTTTCACTGCAAAATAATAAGAAATGCCGCAAATATCACCGCAAATTTAGAAAAAAGCCGCAGCAAAATCAGTCCTTTTAGGCCGCAAAAATCAGAAAAAAAGTCCCGCGAAATCCTGGAGGGACTGTACAGTATAAACTGATGTTTATACATGAAAATACTGCCTGCATGCTTATATATTACAGACGAGGTTCCTCGCAAGGGTATTTTTTATATTTGAGGGTCTGTGACATCGAAAGACTTACATTATTAAATGTCAAACGAATAACTAATTGATTTTTTAAGTAAACAAGTTAAATCCTGAAACCCTCATGTCTTACCTGAATTAATTTTTTTATTTGTTATTTGTCTAAAGCAGCCTGTATTTGTAATTTTTGCCCTGAAATGACAAAAGACTATTTACAAAAAAAAAAAAAAAAAACGAAAAATAAAACCGCAACAACAATAAAGCAAACATCACAAAAAGAGAAGAGGGCTGGGATTCAAGAGTATGAACGGAAACGAAAGTATAGAGAAGCCAACAAAATGCTTATGAGCAGACACACCTCCAGTCGCTCGCGTTTAGTCGCTTAGTGGCATTTTTATATTTGCCAGCTGCTGGTGAGCTTTATAACAGTCTAAATTAACATCAAGGGGTGGGACACCGTTTTGTAGAGGATTACTTAATCATTTGCGGAAGACAGAGACCCGTGTGGCTCGCCCACCAGCTCTCTAAACTCAGCGCGAGAAGTACCAGATGGTGGTTGTTGTCGTAGAGAAATGGAGTTGTCGGAGCACATCAAGACCGCTAATGTTGAAGATGTTACCCTGAGAAGACCTTTCCATCCAGCGCTCAGAGGAACCCTGTGCGTTACCAGTCACCACCTTCTGTTCTCAGACAGAAAGGATGAAGCTTCCTGGCAACTTCTCATTCTCCTCAAGAACATCGATGCCATTGAGAAAAGGTAGAGAGACAGCTGTTCTCATCAGCTGGAGTTCAAGTTTGACCAGTGCATGTATGTGCGCGCTGTAAAACTAGGCGATGGTAATTATAGCCTGCTGGTAATTTATCATAAACCAGCCTGAGATGGTTTGTTGATTTTATATGGTTTAACATGGTCTTCTAGCAAATAGCTAACTGGTTAACCTGGTCACCCAGTTCAAGTGCTCTGAAACCCCTGCAGACCATCAGAGGAGCCAATCTTAAACCAAGTAAAACCATCTTAAATTACATTTAAAATAGTTTGCAATTGTTGCTCTACAGAGCTATTTGTATGTGATCCAGAACTTCATTTTAGTTTCGTTCGTGTAACCAAATATTTGATTCAGTGGTGTTAATATTTTTGACTAGATTTTACCATATCAAGTACATTTGTTTCAGCAGGATTTTTTTATTGATGTGTATATAGTTGATCACTAAACATGTTCAGCACTTTATTACAGCAAATTAAGACACATGTTCTTTGTAAATGCAGAATTCATAATCTTATTCACCCATGCATCTGTTTTTGAATATTATTTGGGTTACAACTGTGTATGTGTTTGATCCCTGAAGTGACCTGCTTCTGTAATAATAAACAAATTCTCTCTTTCTCTAATTTCACCAATCACTTTCCTGCATGTCAGTGTCGAGAATCTTTTCGGATACCACAGGTACACTTCTAAAGCAGGCCTAATATTTGATTTGTTGACTGACTGTTATTGCTCATTGAAGCTGTCATTTTATTCTGATCTGGGATCTGCTGTTCATTTATACAGTAATGATAAAAAATGAGGAGACAAATGGCGATGGGCAGCATCTTGTGTCAGAATAAGAAAGCGTCTTCTAATATGAGCTGTGCTGGCAACGTGTTCTCAGCTTATGGCAGAAAGAAAAACAGAAAAAAGAGTATTTTGCAAGAACTTTGTGCTTTGCAATGAGCATTTCCACAACATATCATATCTCTCTGACATTCTTTTTGTGTTTTTAAACCGGCCAAATATGGAGATACAACAAGAGAGACTGCTAGCTTACATTCTATTAAAGTTAAATTTAGAGCTCAGTCATACCCCTGCAATTTATCTCATTGTCTCTCTGCTAGCCTTACGCTCATGGCTTGTTTTTGCTTCCTGCTTCCGTCTCTTCTGAGGCCCCAATGGAGATGACTGTATGGAATTTGAGAGTGTGAGAAAACATGGAGGAATGTGCTTAAATGTCTGTGAGGGTGTTTGTACATGTGTCTAATGCAGGGCTGTGGGATCCTCTGGTACTATCACCATTAAGTGTAAGGACCTGCTGGTTCTTCAGTTGGAAATTCCTGGAATGGAGGAATGTCTGAACATAGCCAGTTCTATAGAGGTACTAAATATAGTTATCACTAGCCATGCTTGTAAGGATTAGTATTAATATTGCTTAGATTAGGTATATTACTTTTCAAAAGTTTGGGGTCTGTAAGATTTGTTAAAGTTTCGAAAGCAGTCTCTTGTGCTCACTAAGGCTGCATTTATTTGATGAAAAAAATACAGTAGAACAGTAATATTGTGAAATATTATTGCAATTTTAAATATCTGGTTACTATTTGAATATATTTTAAAATGTAATATGAACAAACCCCCTCAAATCGAACGGTTTGCACTGATATTAAATTTCTGCCTTGTTATGGCTTATAAGTGTTGCCCAGTATTAAAATTCTGTACTATTTCATACAAATAAATTTTAAAAAAAAATTCAAATAAAATTATTTACAATGTAATATGTAATACATGTAATAATATACATTTTGGGATTTGATAAAGATTACATTTAGCAGTGTTATTATAATATTAGTTTTCAATAATTCACTTTAATGAGCATTAGATTATGGGAAAGGTTTTATCTAAATCTAAAATACAGGAAAAATACTGTGCACACTTCTATATCCAATATTGGCCAAAAACAACAAATTAAAAAGAATAACCTATTAAAAACCTATGAAAGTTTTTCCCACTGTCAGTAGCAAAGCATCCTGGAATACTGTGGGTAATTTCAGATTGTCATTAAATATTATTTTAAGCATGTGTTCTAAAGGGGCTAATCTTTACTCTAGAAATAAATGTTCTGCCTCAGCTGTGAGTGAGAGTAAACTGATATCATCTCATATCTTTGTAGGCTCTTTCGTCTCTGGAAAGTGTGACAGAGATGTATCCCTTCTTCTACAGACCATCACACCTTACTCTGCATGGCTCATGGGGCCTGTCCTCAACGGAGCAATATTACAAACAAACAGATAGGCTTGTGAGCTACACACTCTTTAACTGTATTTTTCTTTCTTTCTTTCACTTTCACTTCCCTTTCCTTCAGTTACTGTCTTTTTCTGTTTATCTTGCTTTGAGAACCACACACAAGGACAAACACAAACAAATGATGCTGAAAATTATTACTTCAAGGTCAAATGTTACCTAATACAAGCTATTGTTTCATTTCCTGAAAGAAAGACAAACAGGAAGCACTTTGCTTGCCACAGGAAACTAAAAGCAGTTGTGAGACATGGGCGACACTTAAATTCTCAGGAAATAAAGCAATGTGTATTATTTCTCTTTTACTAGTTTTTCACCCATATGCAGCTTTTTTGTCTTTTGTCTTTTCTATGCCTTGTCTCCATAGCTTTCATTATCAGCCATTGTCATCTAGCAGCTGTTTCACAGTCTGTCATTTTTTTTCATAGTTGTAGATGTTTATCTCTAGCCACTGAAGTCCTATCTGTGGCACAACATCATATTTGTGTTTGTGTCACTATTTTTTCCTTATTTTTAAAATGTATATCTTATACAAAGTAGTTTTTCCTATGTGAATTTTGATTACTTTTTAAATATAACTGTTTAATTTAGGTATAATTTTAGTTTTATTTATTTAATAATAGTAAAACATATATATTTATAACTTATGTATAACTATATGTGCATGTTTGTGCGTATTCATAATATGTGCTTGTGTGTGTGTGTGCATGCGTGTGTGAGCAGTGGGACAGGTGGAGAGTCAGTACCGTAAACTCAGATTACTCTGTTTGCCCATCGTATCCATCTGCGGTCATTGTGCCTCGTGAGGTAGATGATGACAAGCTGATCCGCTCAGCCAGGTTCAGACAGGGCGGCAGATTTCCTGTGCTCTCCTATTATCACCATAGGAATGGGATGGTGAGTGTAGGATGTTTTCTTATATCTCAAATACATGTGTATGTAATCATATATTGGTATAAGAGCAGTGCAACATTAAGACAGTACAAGGGTGTAACACAGTTTACGTTTCTTATTAAAGCAAAAAATGCATAATACAGATCAAAATTTCCCAAGTAAAAATTATTTGTATCCATTGCTTAGGTGATCATGCGAAGCAGCCAGCCTTTGACAGGAGCCAATAAGAAGAGATGTAAGGAGGATGAGCTCCTTCTCCAGGCTGTGATTGATGGGTCAGAGTTGGGTTACATCATTGATCTGCGTTCTGCCCAGCAAGCCCAGCAGGCCCGGATGACAGGAGGAGGTTTTGAGTCTAAATCCTGTTATAGCAACTGGAAAAGAATCCATAGACACCATGAAAGGTGAGAGAGAACATTTGTCATTTTAATTCTCTGAAAATATGTGACCCATCTGACTTTGAAAGTCATTTTGGCTATGATTTTGCATGTAATCATGTGTGTTTACAGAGGTAAAGTTGTGCAGGAGAGTCTTATTAAGCTGGTGGAAGCGTGCAGTGACCCGTCGCACAGTGTGGACCGCTGGCTCAGTAAATTGGAGAACTCCAAATGGCTTTCTCACGTTCACAGTGCACTGTCCACCGCAGGCCTGGTGGTAGAGTGTGTGGAGAGGTGGGAAGATCTTTTACCTTGGTCTTTTAAAGGTGCACTACAAAATTCTGGGCTTTCTGTCGCCATCTGTGGTTCATACTTAAAATTGCAGTTTTCTTAAATTAGTGGAGTAAGCTTTCTGTAGCGATTCAGAATAGGGCAAGAACACAGTTGACACTGATTTTTCAATATACTGGCTTAATAAATAATTTCTAATGAAAAATTAATGGTAAAATGTCTGTATTGTACATTAATTATGGTTTGTTATTTACATTTTCTGTCCTGTTATTTTGTTCATTGCTTTGTGACTAACAGATCAATACGTCATGTATTATATGTTGTGATGCTTTTGTTGTCAGTTGACCAGCATATCTATGAATTCATTACTATTAAAATTTGGTGCAGTATTTATCAAAATTCACTGAATAATTTAATAATGTTAGATAGTCTGTAACTGATTTCAGCTATTTTTTTTTCCAAATTCAGCATTATTGAACACCTCTGGGTTGATATTTACATTTTTTTATATTACAATGTATACACTACAGGTGTAAAGTTTAGGTTTTTTTAAGATTTTATAAGGTTTTTGAAAGACGTCTTTTATGTCTACATTTACTTGATCAAAAAAAGAGTAAAAACAGTAATATTGTGAAATATTATTATAATTTAAAATAACTGTTTTCTATTTTAATACATTTTAAAATACAATTTATTCCTGTGATGGCAAAGCTGAATTTTTAGAAATCTTTGTAATATTCTTATTTGCTGCTCAAGAAACGTTTCTTATTAATATTAAAATTGAGAACAGTTGTGTTGATTAATATTTTCATGGAAACTGAAATGGGTTACTCTCAGATCTATTGCTTTAGTCTGTTTTTCAGTCTCTGGTCTGTGGTCTGTTTTTTGCAGGGTTGGTCACTCTGTGCTTGTACATGGCTCTGAAGGGACAGACAACACGCTGCTGGTGAGCTCATTGGCTCAGCTTATCCTAGACCCCGCCTTTAGAACTGTCACTGGCTTCCTCTGCCTGCTGGAAAGGGAATGGATACAGGTGAATGTGTTTTTGTGTGACATAATGTGTGATTAAGTATGTGTGTGGTGAATTTTGTTAAAGCTTATGGATGAATTATGACAAAAGAGAACTTGCTTACTTAACTACTACACCTAATATTAGTCTCAGATCTGTTTGTCAGAAAGTTGATGAGCTTGCTTGTTGTTTCTCAGGCTGGACACCCATTCCAGCAGCGCTGTGCTCATTCAGCGTACTCTCATGCCCGTCTGAAGCAGGAGTGCCCGTCCTTCCTACTGCTGCTTGACTGTGTGTGGCAAGTGTGGCGGCAATTTCCTCTGGCACTGGAGTTTAGTGAGGCCCTGCTGCTCCGACTGGCACAAGAGGTTTATGCTTCTAACTATGGAACCTTCCTGTGTAACAGTGACCAGGAGAGGTGGGCACAAATCACCCTTATATGACACTCATTATACATTACCATTCAAAAAAAAAATGTTCAAATGTTTTTAAAAAAGTCTCTTATACGTACCGAAGCTGCATTTATTTGATCAAAAATACAGTACAACAGTAATATTGTAAAATATTACAATTAGCTGTGCTCTTTTTTAAATATATTTTAAAATTTAATTTATTCCTGTGATATGCCGGTCTTCAATGTCACATGATCCTTTAGAACTCATTCTTATATGGTGTTTTGATGCTTAAGAAACATTTCATATTATCAGTGTTGAAAACAATTGTGCTGCTTAATATTTTTGTGGAAAATGTATTACGTTTATTTTAAGTCTTTACTGTCACTTTTGATAAACTTTCAGAAAAAATATATGTATATAATTTATAAAATTCATTTATTTTATGTATATAAAATGATATAAAATTTATCTATTTTAAAATTTAGACAATTTATTTCTTTATTTTTATTTTTGCCTGAGCTAGATGTGCTGCAGGAGTGAAGGAGAACACACACTGTTTGTTTCAGTCCCTGTTGAAGCCTGAAATTGAAGAACAGTACCTCAACCCACTGTATGAACCCACTGATTTGGCCATTTGGCCCTCAGTACATCCTCAGTCCTTACAGCTGTGGACAGGTGAGTTACTGTTGCAATGTGATAAAATGATTGCAAGTTAAAAATGTAAGATAAATTATTGAAATATCTTGGTATTATTGGTATGTAAAGTCAGCTCCACTGATTTTGAGAAAAAGAAGAACATATACTTCCATCCTTAATGTCTTCATTATCTTTGTATGGGTTTGTGGTAGGGATGTTCCTCAGGTGGACTGAGTATGCTCAGAACATGGAGGAAGCTCGAGAAGAGGTGTGGAGCATTGTGAAAGAGCACCGCGACCAAGCTGGACCTGACTGGACCAATAACACACTTAGTACACACTGTGACACCTTGACCCCATTTGAGAACCTCATGGATGAGCTGACTATCTTGTGACCTCATTGTAGAAAGGATGTTGTAGAGCCTGTTACTACTGTGTGTTTCTTGGCAAGAACTTAAGTCTAATGAAATTACTATCACTGCCAATCAGATATACCGGCATTTAAAGTGCTTTTAGATGTAATGTCATTTAGGATAGCCATCACCGAATAATAATCAGTCGTACTGGCATTACGGCCTTCTGTCTGACTTTCAAGCAAAATGCTAATGTAAACAGTCTCAAATAGGGGAAAATGTGTGTTTGTTGTATTGTATTTGAGTAGTTTGTTGTTGGGGTTTACTGTGGTTACATGAATCAGCATCAGTCACAGTGTTTTACTGTAAACATTTTTCACACTGTTACAGACAGCTGAATGTTAAATGGAGTGAATGTGAGAACTTTGAGGACCAGAAGGTGATTTTAAACAAGCTTGAGAAGCTACAAACACCATTTGAAATTGAAACATGGTTTATAATCAATTATTGCACGGTTCTCTGGAATACTTGATTCTTATTGGTCAATCGCTGGATTTAGCGTTAAAGGGATAGTTCACCCAAAAAAAGAAAAGTCTGTCATTCTGTCATGATAGAATTTTCATTTTTGGGTGAACTAGCTGCTCATCCTGAAAGAACTGAGGATTTAAACTCAAATCAATATTTCATATCCATGTATTTATTTCTTTGTTAAGTAGCCATGCTATAAGTGGGATCATGTACAGTCATCTGGTCATACTCAGGAAATAAAACCCTTCTTTACCTAATCCTTGCTTGATGCTTCTGAGCAGGGTCAGAAATTAAAGTGGGGCACAAGAAAATAATGTCACCAATTCTAAGAAAATGCTGAATTCCTTTGTTTTGAATCTGTTACCATTTATATAGTAGTGAACTGCGTGATCTAACATGGGGGCCAGTGAATTATTAAATTATTATCAATAAATAAATAAATAATAAATATTAAAATGTGTCCAAGCAAAGTGTTGTATCTGATTTTGATTTCATTTTAAAATGTATATTTATTTTACTACCATAATTTTTCAGATATTATATTATATTATATTATATTATTTGACATGTTTGACATTATATTAAAATACTTAATATTTCACTATGAAACTTGGTTATTAAAAATGGCAATCTGCGAGCGCGCACGCGCATACACAAACAATAACATTTCACTGGCCAATGAAGTCCTCAGGGTAAAGCCCCAGCTCAGCTAAACTCACTCACACAATATAAATCCGGAGTGGGCAGCCCGTCAGCAAGTTTGCCCTCTTGTAGCGCTAATGGACACCACAATCATTATCACGCGACCGTACGTGCTAGTATAAAGATAAAACTACATTTCCCAGCATTCTCTGCTGCAGCAGCTTGTTTATCCAATGGTCATTCGATGCGCTCTTCTGGCACCCAATCGGACAGTAATCTCTTAATTCTAACGGGTAAATACCATGAAAATCCCTCTTATCAGCACTATTTACTTACTTAATTTTCCACATCCGGATACACCACAGCAATGTTGTGATTTTGATGCAAGACACGTGTTTCACATTGTCACAGATTTCAAGTTTTGATACGCTCAAGGTGAGATAATGCGCTTTTTCTTTAACTTCTGATTTACGTATTGTTCGTGTATCAGTGCACTCACTTTAAAAGGTGAAATAACGACTTGGCCGTCAGTTTAGCGAAAACTAAAAAGAAAAAAGTAAAATTGTGTTCTTTCTGAACCGTTCATTCGGTTAACCGATATATGTTTATTAACTGATAGATGCTGTCAGGTGTCCGGTTGTGTGTCCGCTCGTTGTGCAGAGGCCGGTCGGTTCGCGGCATGAGTTTATCGCCGCGTCAGATCAACCGATGGCCGAGCAGCGAGTCCTCCGAGCCTCCTGCGGACAGTCCTCGAGTCCTCATCACAGGTGCCATCTGTTTCCCAGCTGCTTAAATAACGTGTGACAACCTGTAATGTTTTGGTGGAAATACTAATAGTTGCATCATGTCTTCTGTGTTTGTTTTCTGTGCCTCGTAAGAGACAATCCTATTGATCGCCACGACAATAGGTCGGGAATAAACTGTTAAAAAGCGCTCCGCGTGCTCACAATGGAGCGCGCGGCTGTTTTATGTTTGTGCAACAGAGTGAGTAAATGGACTTTCAGTCGAAGTGGAGCTGAAAAATGTCTGGACAATAACAATCTAAAATCACTTAGTCCTGTTTTTGAAACTGCCATTTTTAATAATAATTTTCGCTCTACTTCATTTGCATGTGCACTGATTTGCAGACAGTGTTGGGAAGGTTACTTTGGAAATGTATTATGTTACAGATTACAAGTTACCCTATCTAAAATGTAATAAGTAGTGTAACTATTTCAATTGCTTTATTAAAGTAATGTAACTGAATACAACTGATTACTTTTTGATTACTTCTAAATTTTGTAATGTTTTCAACTGTTAATCATTTTCAAACATGTAAACCATGCAGGGATAACCTTGTAGTAGTACTCAACACTGATTACTGTCGCTTTCGCAATCATTCATCACTTGAATTAAGATTATAATATTTAATTTTAAAGCACAGCCACCACAAAATTAGACTTACTTTGAGATCATTTCTAAGGTTTAATACAGATTTAAAACCATAGCAAGAAATAGTTTAGTAGCTATGATACTCTTTTTGAAATCAAGTCTTTGCATAGCTGCGACAGGAAACACTGGCATCTAACAATGGCTTGGAAAAAACAGTTAATCTTAAAATATAAAGCATATACATAAATCCAAATAGGAAATAAAACAGTTATCGAATAAGCATGTGTCCTAAACTGTGCCAATCATATCTGTAAGTGATGTAACCCCCTTTGTAATCGTTAACATTTTCATAAGTAACTGTAATCTAATTGCACATTTTTTCTCAGTAACTGTAACTGATTACAATTACATTTATTTTGTAATTAAATTACGAAATTTAGTTACATGTAACTTGTTACTCCTCAACACTACAAACAGTGTCAGAGTCCTGAGGGGTTATTCTTTACAATAATCCCATATGCATCAGTCTAAAGTAGTCACTTGAATATGAACTGTTTTTAGTGGTCTACTGGAATTGATCACACATGGTATCATGATTTCTTTTACTGTGCATTTACTGTACCTCTGACCTCCAGTATATGTAATGTCCTTTTAAAAATAATGCAGTAACATTTTTTTTTCATTCATATTTAGATTTTATTCAGCTTACTTGGTGCTCAGTTGTGTCATTGTGAGTGGTGGAGTTTCTGGCTGTAAAATGTTTGTTGCTGTGGTGTGTTTAAGCTCCTTTTATTGTTGAGAGTGTTTTTCTCCTGTTAAAGGTGGCCTGGGACAGCTTGGAGTTGGACTAGCCGAAATGCTGAGGTTAGTGAACAGCTGAAAGATGTGCTGCATGGGAGAAATTTGAAATCAGACTCCAGAAAACACAGTTTTTACAAATTTGCATAGATTGGATATTTGCCTTGTCTTTGCATAGACGTTTGTTGTGCAAATGTTACCTTTTTTTAATTTTCTGAGGTAGATTCTTTATATTTCTGTAAAAACCGAACAATTATAACTTTTTTGTCATTTAATTTGATTTGTAATCAAATTTAATTCCTTTTACATCAGAAAGCAGTATGGAAAGGAAAACGTCATCCTGTCGGACATTAGGAGGCCTCCCACTGAAGTTTATAACATGGGTATGTTGACACTAAGATCAGATGTACAGCTCTGATATGGGTAGGTGGTTGCATCAGTTGCAACATATATAGAGCCACATGGACAGTGTGGTGCCATAAACAGGCTATTCAAATTTACAGTAGGAGTTTTTTTAATCACGTGGCTCTTATATTTCAATTATCCAAATACATTTCAGTAACAGTGTACAATAAGTTAACATTGGTTAATGAAATATCTAACATGAAATAACAATAAAAAATTATTAATCTTGAGTACAATTAATTTCTACATACTCTACCATTAATTATTTTCTCTTTTGAAAGAAATTCATTTTTGTTTTTTTATTGAGCAAGGATGTTTTAAATTGATCGAAAAGTTTCTGAAGGGTAATGTGACACTGAAGACTGGAGCTGAAAATTCAGATTTGCTTTTTCTTTATTTTTGATCATATAAATACAGCCTTGGTGAGCAGAAGAGCCTAAAAAATCATAACGGCTCCAACTTTTGAATGCATTTTAAACACTGATAGTTGAATAAATTACCATTATTGCATTTTTGAACTATTTATTTAACTATGAGCAATAGGATGTTTATCAATAAACATGAATATATTAACCTGTATTAACTTAGATTCATTCTGTAAATGTTGTAAAATGTATAAGTTCCTAATTGTAATTAATTGAACCTTATTTTGAAGTATTACCTACATTTCAATAACTTAGCCTCATTCATATTCTGAAGTAGCCTATATGAATAAAGCTCTCATTTAACCTCCAACATCTAATGGGTGATCCTCTTTACAGGTCCATTTGTATACGCTGACGTGCTGGACTACAAAAACCTGAGGGAGCTAGTTGTGAATAACAGAATCACCTGGCTGGTGCATTACAGCGCATTACTCAGTGCTATTGGGGAAGCTAACGTGGCTCTGGCCCGCACCATCAATATCACAGGTGGGAAAACTTGTTCACACATGGTTACGTGTTTATGCTATATGAATACCTAATTTACAACGTAAGGTTTCCACTATCCCTGACGTCCCACATTCTGTCCTTCTCCTGTTGCCCCTGTCCTGATCTTATCTTCTCCTCCCCCCGCTCCTCTTTCTTTAGGTCTGCATAATGTGTTAGATCTGGCTCTGGAGAACTGCTTGCGACTGTTTGTACCCAGTACCATTGGAGCATTTGGCCCTTCATCTCCCCGTGACCCAGCACCTGACCTCTGTATCCAGAGACCTCGCACCATTTATGGGGTTTCCAAAGTCCATGCAGAGCTGATGGGGGAAGTAAAGATTTATGTTTTTTATGTTCAAGATTCAAGATTCTAGTTAGATTCAAGATTCAAGATTCAAGGTTCTAGTTAGTCTGGGGAAATTATTGATTCATATTATATATATGCATTAAGATTTTTTTTGTTTTTGAAAGAAGTCAGTGTTGAAAAATGTTTTTGCTGCTTTGTATTTTTATGAAAACCATGATGATTATTTTTCAGAATTCTTTGATGAATAGAAAGTTCAGTGAAAAACATTTATTTTAAAGTATTAATTTTTAACTTTAAAAAATGGCGGTGGAGCATGGTTTCCACAAAAGTATTACAAAAGTATCTAATGAATACATTACATTTTAAAATATATTAGAATAGAAAACAGTTCTTTTAAATTGTAATAATATTTATAATATGTCACTGTTTTAATCAAATAAATGGAGCCTTGGTGATCATATTAGACTTCTTTCAAAAACATGATGTGTATATATATATATATATATATATATATATATATTAGTGCTGTCAAAAAATTAATCGCGATTAATCGCATCCCAAATAAAAGTTTTTGTTTACATAATATATGTGTGTATACTGTGTATATTTATTATGTATATATAAATACAAACACATGCATGTATATATTTAAGAAAAACATGTTATATTTATATATTAACTATATTTTTATATAATATAAATTATATGAATATAAATATAAACTTTTAAATACATGTAAATATTTTCAAAATATATACTGTATGCGTGTGTCTTTATATATACAAAATAAATATATACAGAAGACACACATATATTGTGTAAACAAAAACTTTTATTTTGGATGCGATTAATCGCGATTAATCGTTTGACAGCCCTAATATATATATATATACTTTATTAATTTATATGTATATTTATAATAATAGAAAATAATAATTTGTGTAAACAATCTTGTGTAAATATTAAGCATAATGTGAACTATTTATCACTTACATGACATGTAATTATGAAATGCTAACATCCTAACTGTTTTCTGATTGGATCAGTATCTCCACCATAAATATGGCCTGGATTTCCGATGCTTGCGATACCCAGGAGTCGTTTCTGCCCACACCAAGCCAGGAGGAGGCACTACTGGTAACCAGCCATCCTGCATTTCCTCACTTACAGACACAATATTTATTTGTACATTAAGACACACACCTCCATTTACCCACTCTTTCATAGCTTTGTCATTTACTTGTAGTAAACAACATTTGACCTAATTGTGTATGTCCTCTTTTCCTCAGATTACGCTGTCCAGATATTTCATGATGCCCTCAGCACCGGCCACCATGAATGTTACTTGCGCTCCAACACTCGGCTTCCCATGATGCACATATCTGACTGCCACAGGGCCACCATTGAGTTCATGCAAGCCCCTGAAAGTCAACTTTCCCTGCGTACTTACAACATTGCAGCCATGAGCTTCACACCTGAAGAAGTGGCGGAAGAGATTCGCAAACACCTGCCCCACCTGAGGGTCACGTACAATCCTGATACCATCCGGCAGACTATTGGTAAGAACAGCAGTAAAAGACAGAATGACATTTTGAATATTTTGCCAAAAATGTATTCACCCTCAGGCCATATGCACATAAAATGTAATGTTTACTTTACAGCTGACAGCTGGCCAGTGCGGTTTGATGACTCTAATGCACGTCAGGACTGGGGCTGGAAGCCTGCGTACGGCCTGTCAGAGCTGGTCACAGACATGCTGGCCTCCATCCGTGAAAAAAGAACCAATGCAGGACTACCTGTCAGCTAGCAGGTCTTCTCAGGGACTGAAACACAGATCACCAGCACCTTTCCAGTACATTTCCAAACTCATCTATCTCAAATTTGGTAGCTGTTTCTTTAGACCAGGATTTTCCATCAGTTAGAGAACTGCTGACACTGACAGTTCTCTAAATATGTATGCTTGTGAAGAAAACATGTAAACCAACAGTCAAAACTCACATTCTCTTACCGCTCAGGAGACTCTGTCTTTCTTCTCTGTGATCTGTTCTTACATAGTTTTTTAAGTTGTCATGGAACAGGGAAAAACAAGGAAACAACAAAATTATGATAAATACAGTATAATAGTAATAATAATAATAATAACACTGCACACATTAGAGATGAAACTGTCCAATGTAATTATATTAGCGACATCATGCACTATATTAAAATAACAAGGTCAGCACTGAGAAAAATTCTGGCTGGCCCGAACTTCCCCTTCAAGACTTTCAATGATCTGATGTTATTATTAAAACTCTGCTTTCCTAATCTTAACTAATCATAACATTCTGTTTGGGAGGGGTTGAATTTTGACCCCGCAGACGCTCTATTTGTACAAATACAGTAAGGACCACTAGACACATCACTCTGTGCTATAGACCACTCCATGTATTGTGTACAAGAGGAAGTGTCTCAGTTTGAACACAGCCATGGGCAGAAAATATTTTAAACCACTACTACCTTTAGTGTGAATCAAAAGACTGCCTTTGTTTCAGCTGCTATCGCTGAGGAAATCACAGTTGCCTGAATTTTGGGTTCTGTTAAACCCATTATTGTCTGTACTGGCTTTATTTATTTAGAGTCAGTTATCAAAGGACTCTGGGTTCACAATGCATAGTGTGGTGGTGTGAATTAAGTACTTAATCGCTCAGCATTGCTGATGTATTATTATATATATTATAAAGTTGAAACTGCCTTAATTTTCAGTTATCATTTAACTTCAAAAGTTGTTAATGAATCTCATTAAGAACTGGTGGAAAATTGCAGTGTATGTCAAATAAATGGCTTTAATACAGCAAACAGTTTATGTATGTCTTTGTTCATTGTGACCTCTGCAGTAGTCACAAATAATAAACTGTAACAAAAATAACATGAAATATAATTTGTGTTTGATATTTCATTTTCATGATCAATTCAGTATATTATGAAACATTATGATACTAAATTAAAAACAAAAACAAAAAACGTTCGAGGTATTAAGTAGATTTGAACAGGCACCGGAAGTGAGGTAAAAGCTGCCGCGGCGTAGTGGATTGTGGGACATCGTGCCATATTGACACACGATAGAAATGGACGCGGGGTTTTTCCGCGTAAGTCTTATATTCTTTTACAACTGTCGTACTATAAATGTCGAATATGATGTTTTGCATATGTTATTTGTCAGCTGGTTGATTAGTTGGTTGTTTTAAGGCTGTATTTGGTGTGTTCATTGGAGTGTGGCTGTAATGGCGGCTGCGTGAGAGAACCAGAAATGCTCAACAGATTAAACAGGAACAACAGATTTAAGGAACCCAACGCGTTGAATTTCATATTTTCATCCTTATTCTTAGCGATAAATTAAACTATAACATTATACAGTCAGCTGTACTGTTACAAAAGACTTACATTTCAAATAAATGCTGTTCTGTTCATCAATGATTCCGAGAGTAAATTAAAGAAAAAAGTATCACAGTTTCCAAATATAATTTTAGCACAACTCTGCTTAGAATTTTTGAAGGTGCATGTGACACCGAATTATTTTTTTAAACCAAATTAAGGTTGACCTATAAGTTACCAACGTATATATGGGAAATCCTGTGTTGTTCATGATTGTTTTCTGATCTGTTATTAGGTGGATATGACCAAGGTCAACCTGGAAGTCGTGAAGCCCTGGATAACCCAGCGTGTGACGGAAATACTTGGCTTTGAGGATGACGTCGTCATCGAATTTGTCTTCAACCAGCTGGATGAAAAGGTAGACGCCCGCTCTGCTCTTCCCGTTGTCTTTTCACACATGCTGCAGTTATATATTAGATGTGTTTTGTTCTTTGGGAGGATGAGAGAAGGTTCAGAGAATAACTGCTGACAGTTATTTGAAACATTTGCCATGCGTAGATGTAACAGCAGAAAACCTCTAACATCACAGTCTTTAAGTGTCTGTCTGGTTTTAAAAAGACAGCAAAGCGGGTAAAAATGATATTCTCTCTCTCTGACGATATGACTTGTGACACCGTTCCTTCTGAACAGCAATGTTCTAATGTTGATGTGATTTATGATTTAAAAGGCCTGAACCAATATGGATCTTATTCCTTGCATCTGAAGTATAGCACCAACTCCTAATTAGATCTCAACTGAGCCCAAAGTCTCTCTGAATCCAACTCTCCCTTGATGATGAGCTTTATTTTTTGAGGTGAGTTATAAGCAGGGCTTGACATTGTGCCAGTGGTAGAGTCATTTCAGCTTTATCATTTGTGCCTTTCTGTTTCAGAGTCAAAGTTTAGCAGTACATCTTAAACACAAAGGCCTGATTACCATTTTTGAAAATGACATGCAACCATTAAAGTATAAAACGAAAAACATAACATTGCATGTGAGATGATAGCGCAGTAAGATGCCCATTTTATTTAAATGGAATTTATTAGTGAATACATGTTATAATTCTCAGTCTCAGTGACTAGCTCTACTATTAGTTATAAAACAATACTTTGCTTTCTTGTATGATTGTGCATTTGCGCAAAATGGAACAAAAAACAACGAGAGGCACGTGACATTTTGCGTTTTCATTAGTTTAGCTAAGCTCTGTTTACTAGTCAGTGTTTTAGTCTCTAAAGATTTGATTTTCAGGAAGCTTTCGCTGGGATTCCAGAGAGGTATTTGCTCCTTTTAATGATACATAAAGGTTTTTCCCTTATTCTCAGATATAAAGAGGTGCTTTCAGTTTTTATAATGGCATAGCCATAAAATACCTTAAAGGAATGCTTCAGGTTCAGTACAGGATAAGTTTGATCAACAGCATTTGTGGAATAATATCAGTTTCTGCAGAGAATAATTACAAGATGACTTAAAATGATTTAATTCTATTTTTTTTTTTTTTTAATTTCCAAAATCTGTTTCCCCAATATTTTTTTTTAAAGAAAAACATTTAGAATTTGACATCTTGTAGAATCACAAAATTAATCATGTTTAATTAACTGAATATATAAACACTCAAAAGTTTGAAAACAAGCAGCATTGTCATAATTACAGCAGAAATACCAGAGGAGATATCTCAGCCAATATGGGCAGGCCTTTGGACAGTGAGTCAAAAATGTTGAGAACCACTGTTCTAGGCTTTACAAAAGTATATGTAAAATGAGTGAAAATTGCTATAGAAATAAATTTGAATGAAATTGAAAATGTTCCTCTTCTGTTTAATTTGTTTCATTAATACTGGTTAGAAATAAAATACACTTAAAGTCAAAAAAATATTTTTTTTTAGTAATTTGCAGTAATGGTATGAAGAAAAAAAAAGCTTCTCTTTTATAATCACACTGTAATCACACAGCCTAAATGGGTCCATATAAGTGAAAATATAATGCTGAAGGGTGCAAGAGAATCATAATTTTAGGTCCTTGGCATTAAAAATACTTTGAAAATACTTCAGTTATTCCACAAATGCTGTCATTGGAGTTTAACCTGTATTGAACCAGAAACATTCGTTTAACTAATTCTAGTACACCGGGTGCTCAGTCCTGCTCTTGGAGATCTACTTTCGGTCCATCCCTTTTCTCAGGACTAAAGTCTGGTGTGGCGTACATCTTCGGGAGCATGATTCAGCACCCCTGTCTTAGCACATGGATCTCATAGGTTTATTTTCCTCTTCATTTGTTGTAAATAAAGCGTTTTCCATGCCTTGTGTACTCATTATTGCTTGTTCGTCTCTTGCAATTTAGATAAATGATATAGCATTAAACTCAAGGTGATTGAGTGTGATGCAGTAGTGAGGCGGAGGCCAGCCAATGGAGCGCCTTTCTCCGCCCCCCCAGCCCACAGAGCCTGCGCCACTCACACTGAAGACAACAGGACTGTTCTTGCTTTGTGGGGTTTTGATGCACTCTGTTTGTGGACTGTAATGTTTCTATCTCTCCGGAGTTTAATATTGCACAGGAAGAGACAGCCCTAGTGGTGGGGGAGGGTCTTATTGCTCCTTGACGAGGGGATGTGAACTGGGAGGGTACATCTCAGTTCAGATGATAACATGTAAATTTGTAATGCATGCTCAAAGGCAGTTTATTCATTTTAGAAGTGTTTTTGTTCCTTGTATACAATTGGTTTATTAGTAAAAATAACATTCAGCTGTGGCTGTTGGTTTTAGAGACATTTTTGAGGCCCACAGGTACTGGGCTCTTGTTGAAAAGCAGCTGTTTATTTACGTTTAGGAAGGGAAGGTATAGGTAGACTTTCAGAGCTCAGCACACTGGTTCTGTGTCAGTATTAACTGCTTGGTTTCCTCCCCTCTTTCTTCCTCCCTGCTGTTTGTGTTGCAGAATCCTGATGGGAAGATGATGCAGATTAATTTGACCGGGTTTCTGAATGGGAAGAACGCTCGGGAGTTCATGAAGGACCTCTGGCCACTGTTACTAAGCGCCCAGGAGAACATTGCTGGTATCCCATCTGCCTTCCTGGAGCAGAAGAAAGAGGAGATCAAACAGAGACAGGTGATGTAGAGAAGTTGGAAACCCACATACTGATTAATTTGTCATTGAGTTTATGTGGTTGTGTTTGTATGATTGTATGTAAACTTATCAAGTTGAGTGTTTAACAGTTTTTCTTCTCTTTGATGTTCAGATCGAACAGGAGAAACTAGCCTCTCTGAAAAAAATAGATGAAGATAAAAGAGAGAAGGAGAGCAAAGAAAGAGCTCAGTCAAAAAGCCCTAAAAGGTTGGTTTTGGATTTAGTTTTGCTTTCAGTCAGCATGAAACCAAGTGAAATGTCTTCTTGAACATGAAAAAAATGTAGGTTGTGACTTGATTTTTTTCCATCTGGAATTGACAACAATCCAGTTGTTTGCTAATTGCTGAAACCTGTTATAAGTTTTTTATTAAAGATTATGAGAACACATGAATTAAAAAAAAAAATGCACACAGATAAATCATCTGCAATAAACACTGCAGTATTCCACAAAAAATAACATTGCAAAATAACAATAATACAATTATCAATTTTCGTTTTCACAGTGACTTTAATAAATGGATTAGCACATTTGTCAGTGTAAATAATGGATAATATTGTAAATTGGCCTTGTGCTTAACTGCTGTTTTTTT
>JAFVLL020025858.1:0-13509 GCA_021397915.2 Tor tambroides | reverse complement strand
TGCATAATATTCACACCAATTTAAAGGCTTTGAGAAATTAGACACGCTGAAGAATGTCCCCAAACTGGCCGTTTTAAAGGGGGACGGGCTGTAATTGCTTAGAACAAACATTGGACCACTTAACATGGTGATCACCCCATCCTAATAAAGAAAAAAAGACACATAACACTAACAGAAACTCACAGAAGCTGAAGGGATGGCGTGTGGAGAAAGCTTCCCCCTGCAATCTCAGTGAACCCAGACTTCACAAATGATCTGTTAGGAAAAGAATCAGTGTAATTTAGATGTAAACAGTGCATGCAGAACATACACAACGCATGCATTTTCAGAGATTCATACATTCGACTCTTTATATCTGCATTATATTGTTACATTAACCCATACTGTACTGGAATATAATGTAAACTGTAAACAGGACACTTACAGTGAGACGACATCGGGAGGGAAGCTGTGTGGCACAGATCTCACATTTTCACACAAGGCGTTATCTTTGGTGCATGTGCATCCAGAGGGGCATCTAGGCTGTTTGCCTCTTCTGCTCTCCACTAACAGCAGTAGTGTGGCAACCCAGAGCAGAGAAGTGTATCCTCTTATGCTCCTGTTTGCATATCCCATTCTGTCCCGGTGTATTCCTGAGTGCCTCGGGCTGCTGTGGTGTGTTTTCGCTGGTGATAAGTGCTGGTCTGCTGGTTGCCTCCCTCCAGTTGTGTTCGTGTGATGAATGTCTATGTCTCAGTGTGGCAGGCGCTCATCCAAACGATTCGTTCTGCTATAATGAAAGTATCCAGTGGGCTTAGATTTCCTTAGTTGCATGCAGATTTTGATGATAAACCAATTTATTTTTGTCTAAACAGCCGAGAGAAAAAAAATCAACAGTGAAAATGAAAGTGAACAAGAGCAAAAAAAAAAAAAAAAAGATCAGACAAAAATATTTTCCTTGGCGACGCGGGGAAAGCATCAAACAATTCCTTCAGATCCTGGGAGAATCCCTCTTTTGCATCATGATGTACCAGCTGCTATCCAATGGTGTTATTACTGTGAATGCGCATGAACCAAATCCATGAATAAGTGATAGTGAGAATATTCATGAGGCTTTGGAGAGATGCACCTGCGCCCCTCAAGCAATCAGAAGGAGATAAGAAAGAAATACTATGCTGTTATATCCATTCATGTTTTTTATTATTATTCTTTTATAGTATTTCTTTAAATAAAATGTATTTTAGTTTTTCCATAATTCAGTTACATTCTATTTATAATGTACATATTAATTGTACATTTATATTATGCATTTTAAAAGGAAAATATATTCTGTATTATGCATTATTTATTATCTAACACATATATAACAGGCTAATATTATAAAGGTAACACTTTGTAATAAAGTCTCAACTACATTAGTTGATAAAAATACGTCTTAAACATTTATTAAACTTAACTAATGTTAATATTACTGAATGTATCTGAACTAACATGAACTAACAATGAACTGTTGTATTTTTATGAACTAAAGTTAACAAAGACTAATAAACACTGTAACAAATGTATTGCTTATTGTTAATCCATTGACTGTCATATGCATTAACTAACAATAAGCAATACAACAACAATAATTATAAAAACAGTAATAATAATAATAATTATTATTATTTATATTTACATTTACATGTAGTTATTTAGCAGACGCTTTTATCCAAAGCGACTTACAAAAGAGGACAATAGAAGCAATCAAAAACCAACAAAAGAGCAACAACATGCAAGCCATATGACAAGTCTCGGTTAGCCTAATGCAGTACACATAGCAAGGTTTTCTTTTTTTTCTTTTTTTAAAGAAAACAAGAAGATAAATTCTGTATTTTTTTAAGTAGATAGAATAGAAAAAAGAAAGCTAGTGTTAGTTTTTAAAGAAAAATTAGCAGTTAGAGAAATAAATTTTATTTTAAAATAAATTATTTTAAATAAAAAGACGACAGATAGATAAAATAGAATTAGAATAGAGAGTGATAGAGTTAGAGGGTCAAATAAAGATGGAAGAGATGTGTTTTTAGCCGTTTTACAATTGTTTTTCCTTTCAGGTCTTTGTTGAAAGCCCATAAGGATCTTTCTTTGTTGAATTGTATGTATTTTTCACATAGACATTTGAGAACAGTAAAGTGCCTGTCCTGATCACTGCGACTCTTTCAGTGCTTTCATTTTTAGCATTTTTTCCGAATAAAAGACCAGTTGTTCTACTTTTGAGAAAATGGCACTTCGCCCCCTAATTTCCTGTCACTGAGTCTTTATCAATTTCAGATGAAAACAATAAAGTCTGTTTGAAACAGAATACTGGCAACTAAAATCACACCCAAATCCTGGCTATTTGCCACTTTTAAATTTGATCTGTAACACATTCACATTAAGATCTCTTATTTTATTTGTAAAATATATAAACAGTTCTTACGAATGCACTGTAACATGACATTCACACAAACCGAGACAATAGAATTAGCCGTAAGAGTTCCCATTAAATGCAGCACAACGTAGACACTATGATGCAAACGGCAGGACTGGGCTACCTTTGTTTGTGCCACGTGGTTTCTACGTCATCACTTCGCGCCCGTCTGAGATTCAGCGGCATGTAAACACGGATGAGCGGCATGGATAAAAATGCTCTAGACCTTGTTAAGGTAGTCATGAATCACAAGTTATGCACAAGAATGTGGAGTTTTGATTTAATTGTTTGTGCTCTAATGCTGCGACTGCTTGCCATGGAAAACTTGAAAGTTAAGAGTATGTTATCTCCTGTCGCACATAGATCATCCATGGCGCGTTATTTTTCATTGTATGCATTTTAGAACAGATTTGCTCGTACTTTAAAATGCCACTCAAAATTTCCCACTATTATGTCTTAATAAGATGATATTAAATTTTGCTTATTGATCAAAGCTTTGCTGTTTTTGCATTATATAGTGTACTTGTAATGTTTTTATGCCTTTTTTGTGTTATTTAAATTCACCAGGTAACTCTTTAGTGCTTTCACGTATTAGATGGCATATGTTTATTTCATGGGTCTGGTTGTTGCTGTCATAAGTCAGTGTGAGAACTGACCTTCACATGATGTGGCCTCCAGCCTTTGACGCTGGGTGTTGTGTTTCCTGTGCTGTGCTGAAGTGGCATCATGGCAGCTGACTCAGTATATCACCCATAAAAATGACAGAGTACTTTCCCTCTTTGCTGTGGTCAGCTGCTCACCTTCCTTTCACTTTTTTCGCCCTTACTTGTTTAGTATATCACCTGCTATAAAATCACTCTGTTGACATTTGTGCTTAAATTCTAAAATATACAGTAGCCTGCATACTGTTGATGGTGATTCTGTGCATTCTGTGCGTGTGTTGTTTTCTGTTTTAGGTCCATGGAGGTGGAGGGTATGACTCGGATTTCAGTGATGATGATGGTGGTGGGGGGCAGTCCAAATATGGCGAGAATAGGTGAGAGTTTGTTTTATATCACAAAAAAAAAATACCATGTTTTTTTTTTTTTTTGTATCATATTTTTGGGTATAGCACCACCTGTTTGCAGTTAACACAGTACCTTGCCACATTAAAAAATAAAAATTTGCTGAAAATCAGTTTCTGTCTTCATTTGAAGAAAGCATTAGCATTACATCACTTGCTCACCAATTGATCCTCTGCAGTGAATGGGTGCCGTCTGAGAGTCCAAACAGCTGACAAAAACACCACAATAATCCAGTCCTCAATTAATGTTGGTGAGCAAGTGATGTCATGCTAAATTTATCCAAATCTGCGCTGATGAAGAAACAAAGTCATCTACATTTTGGATGGCCTATGTGTGAATACATTTCTAGGAAACGGAAGGATTTTTGAACATCTGTAAAAGAAATGAATTTTAAAGCAAAATAACAGCATTTAAATCGAAAGAATGCAATTTGTATAAATTGTTTGTGCTTTCACTTTATGTGCTTTTAGGGCAGGTAAAGATGAGCTGTTACAGAAGCCATTCCAGAAAGGAAAACACACCAAGGTGGCCCATAAAAATGTTGCTGCCCATGAATGGGACAGGTACAGGTCACATCCATCAAAAATAGCAAACTCAATAAAATCCAGTATGTGTGTCTACTGAAATAAATGTTGTTGTTTTTTTTTCCCCTGAAAGAGAGGAAGCCAGAAATCGACGGCAACACCTGATATCAATGAACGCTGTATCCTGTCAATGTGTATTTTTCAACAGCTATTGTGACAGTGGCAGTTTTTAGCTTTTGAAAAGCTTTGCATTTCTTCACAATTCATTTTGCATTCTATCATTTCCTCTCTAGAGACTGAATGAGACTATGTAGTAAAGTACTGAAGAATTGAGATTAAAATGTATCATATAAGAGTGTTGAAAATGTACTTTTTTAGGGAGGTTTGACCATTGTTAATGAATTATAAATAATTATTTCCTCCTCAAAGCTTTTCATTTGAGTGGTAAAAACTCCTTAACAGCATTTTGTAAGTTTGAACGTCACAAGAAGTTTGTCAGCGACTACATTCTGTACTATGGAGGAAAGATTGACGACTTCAGACGATCCTTGTGAGCATTTTTTTTTTTTTTTTTGCCTGGCTATAGAAACACTGAATAATATCACACAGTTGTTCTGATATGAAACATGATGAATATGGTTAACTGGTGCAGAAATGACACACTTGGCTTTAATTCCATTTCAGGTTAGCTGCTATGATAGATGCTGAATGTAGCTGTGTTTCCATCCACAGGTCTAAAGATAAAACAGATCTGGATGTGGTGAAAGATAACCACCGTTTCCTGTGGAGAGAGGAGGATGAGGAGGATATGACATGGTAATGTCTTCTTTTGTCTTTTTTTGGTTGTAATTTTAGTCTTGAACATTGTTCGTGATCTCTGGACAGTCACCCTAAGATAAAGCTTCTGGAATGTTTAGGGAGAAAGAGCTTGCAAAGAAGTACTACGATAAGCTCTTCAAAGAGTACTGTATTGCTGACCTCAGCAGATACAAAGAAAATAAGGTTTGTCTTGTCTTTTTAACCTTGTAAGGCCTGACATATGAAATGAGTCTGAATCAAATTTTTCAAAATGGGTCAGTTTATTCAAATGGTTTTGAGACAGAAATGTTTGCATAATATGTGTTTGGTTTTGTATCATATTGGATACATCACACTTTAATTGCCTATATAGTATAGTATAGATCATGTTGATAATTTAGAAGCCTTATAAATTCACACATCAAATATGATGCAGTAGTATTTATAGGAGTATGTTTCTTATGCTATATACTTTTCTCGACATGTTTTTCTAGTATCTTAAATGCTCGATAATTTCAGATTTGCTGAATTAGAACTTTTCTGTTACTAGTTTGGATTTCGGTGGCGCGTTGAAAATGAAGTAATATCTGGGAAAGGTAATTCAAGAACATTTCCTCTCTTCTATACTTATATATAAAAATATATTCATTCTCTAGTTTGGGGACCACTATTAACTAACCATTAACTGTAACTTTTGCCCCAGTAAACTCCTAATTTGCTGCTTATTAATAGTTAGGAAGGTATTTGTTATTTTAGGTGTGGGGTTGGATTAAGGGATCTAAAATGGTCTTGTAGAATATGTGCTTTTTAAGTAATAATAAACATGCTATAAATATGCTAATAATTTTCCATAATGCAATTAGTTAATAGTGAGAATTGGTCCCTAAACTAAAGTGTCACCAAAAACATTCATATGTTCACATACTTGAAGTTTTCTGGTTGCATAATGAACAAAACAGAAGTCTAAAATTCAGAGCAATACCAAAACAATAACATCCTCAGCCACTAGGTGGTGATACAGTTTTGCCTTGTGTAAAGTAACACTGTCATCTGACCAAACCAAGGATGGACTAGGACTGAAAAAGAGCTTTGCAAGCCCATCTCAGCCAGAAACAGCTGAGAAAGAGATGTTTTTGCATTGCATAATCAACATATAAGTAAACTGATTGGATAGTTAAGAGTCCAGTGTTCAAATCAAAGCTCAATGCACTTGTTCACCCATTAAAATTGAATTCAGTTTTCCCCAAAAATATATTTTCAGTATGTTTGTGTGAGTGAAGCTGATGTTGAACTGTTGATGCTGAATTTTCTTTTCAGGTGCAGATTATTACCATTTATAGGTTATAATGTGCTAGTGACCTAATTGTGAGGTGGTGAGTTTGCCTGTGTCATAACAAAAATCAATGATTTTGAATACTGTTGTCTCTGGGTCGTGGTTCACGGTTAAGCTATCTTGGTAGGTAAATATGGGTGAAGTACGTGTAAGAATCAGTGAAATTACACAAACAAAAAAGCAAATCAATGAAGAGGCCCTTAAATGAGTGATGAAATGATCATACGCATCACGCTTTTTTCAGACTGAGTCACAGACCATCTGCCGTCAGGCACCACTCACACCCTGAGTCGCAGATTAACCACCGCAAGCTGGTGGCGTGATGCAACATGACCACACACTTATACAAACTCTAGTGTCAAAGAAATCTGTGTCTTTTGGTTTCTTTGATTTCTTCTTTATTATAGTTTGAATTAATCAGCTAAATTTTCAGTTTTTTTCATTTTAGTGTCATTTTCAGTCATTTACATTATCCCGTGTCCTTTTTAATTTTTTTTTTTTTTTTTTTTTTTTTTTGAGCAAAAAACCCCCAAAAAACGGTCACACATTTTTACTATGACTTAAAGAGGACACCCACTAAAATGTTATTCAGTGTCACAATAGTTCATATACCAAAAAATCTTGTCAGGCATAATTAGAACAAGAATCATTTGATGAAATTCAGAGGATCACAGTGCAGTCCCCAGTTAAACTAATTAATTGTCATTTTAAATTTGTAATAATCTTTGCCGTTATCTCTCGAACCACTTACCCATGTGTCAGCTAGAAGATTTTAATCATTTAAAATACAATTTAATTTTTATATGATAACTTTTTCTTTTATGTATTTTAATGAGCACAGGTCAGAATAAGTATGTTTCAAGTTTCATTTTTACATAAATATAGCTGTTATTTATTAAAATAATAAGTAATCATACTACATTTTATTATATTTTAAATGCTGTTGAGGAAAAAAGTAATAATAATTAGCAGGGGTCCAGGACATACTAAGGGGCCTCAGGACAATTTCATGGGGCCTGAAAGATCCATTAAAATGATCTGAACAAGATATGTTTTAAAATAAGGTAGAAAACAGCTAAAATACTTATTTCTTAAAGAATCTTCTGTTTTAATTTGCTACTTCAGCAACTTTTATTTAATAATCAGGGTTTCCACAGTCTTGGAAAACCTAATTATGTGAGGAATTGTAATTTTAAACTTGCAAGTACCATTGATATGAATGAAATAATACATTTTTTGTAATTATGTGGAGCTCTGAAATATTTGATCAGTCGAGAAATAAGAAAATAAAATATATTTTACAAATAATAACAAACTTATAAAGTCCCATAATCGCAAAATACTGGACAATTCGGTTTCTGAAACTTCTGGAATTACAGAATTTAATTATCATTATTATTAAATAATTTTATTTAATTGTTTTTGATATACTACCACTCCTAGTTTCAGTAAAAGTACTAGAAATATGGGGGTTTTGGAGTCAAAAAAGTTGAGAACCACTTCGCTATAACTATCACTATTACTATTGTACATATTTAATATTAAACTTTGCAACATAACCAGAGCAGCATTAGGTCTACAGCTTAATGAGGAGAGTTTATTGAAGATTTCATCTTTAGCAACCATCTACAACATCCCTGTACATAATGGTATGTTTTGCATTAGTAAACACCACTCACAGTTTCTCAAGCAAATATGAAAATCATATATATCAAAGCAGGTTTGGTGACCAGCACTTTCTGTTTCTGCTGCTGAGGGACATTTTAACAGGTCCCTTTAGGAGTTTGTCATGAGGAGTTCCCATCTGCTGGTCATTTTTTCACAGTTCAGCATAATGAAGGCATCCCTGAGACTCCTAATGAGGGTTAACCCTGATGCGTTTTGTCATTTCTCCAAAGACGCTGTTTGTCAGCTTCACTGGCTTTAACAGCTTCAGTGCTGCTCACGCGAGCTTAATTGGAGAGGTCGAAGTCGCATGTACGTCATCAGAGAGACGGGCTAATTGGGCGTCATGTGCAACGTGAGGTTGACGCCTCAGTCACTCTCTCTGCCGCGAGATCATCTGCCAGCCACGTCAAAGCTCAAAGCTGCAACATGACATAATCCTTCAGAACAGTCACTTTGTTTTGTTTTTTTCACAGTGCAAGTTGGACACATTTTATCAAAGGTCAGGAATAGCAAAAACATGCATGTCCTCGTTACCAAACCCACTGTTTTTAACTAACAAGCTACTACAAAAACTATTTCTAAGAAGCCCATTTTCAGAGAGGCTTTTCCATCCAGAACATACCTGGAAGACCTAATAATATCAGTCTCAGAAATGAGAGTTTTGTAAACTTTAATCAGAACCTTATTTTCACCACAGAATAAAAAATAAAGCTTTTTATCTTACAATTCAGATTTTTTCAATTCAGACCTTTTTCTCAGAATTGCAAGTTTAAATCTAGAAATTTACAAGTTATAAACTCGTAATTGTGAGTTTGCATGTCACAATTTTTTTTTTTTTTTAATAAAAAATACTGTAAAAAAATCTCGCATTTCTGACTTTTTTCTCAGAATTGTGAGTTTATATCTTCCAACTCTGAGTTTATATGCCACAGTGACTTTTTTTGTTTGTTTGTTTTTCTGCCATGAAATAAAAAAAATAAAAAAAGCCAACTGAGACTTCTCATTTTGCAGTTTGGACAACTTCTCAGAAGTGCAAGTTTATATGTCGTAATTGCAAGCTATGAATTTGGAATTGAGAGGTTACATCTTGCAATTCTGACTTTTTTTCTCGCAATTGCATGGAATAAAATTTTTTTAAAAGGTCATTGCGACTTTTTATCTCGCAATTCAGACATTTTTTTTCTCAGAATTGTGAGTTTATATCTTCCAATTCTGAGTTTAAATCCCACAGGTGAGTTTCCTCGCAATTGCATGGAATAAAAAAAATCATTTTAAAAAAAGGTCAATGCGACTTTCTATCTCGCAATTCTGATGTTTTTTTTTCTCAAAATTGAAAGTTTATATCTTCCAGTTCTGAGTTTAAATCTCAGTTTAAACTGTTTCTCTAAACTTTTTTCTGTCACAGAAAAAAAATGAAGGTAATTGTGACTTTTTACCTCACAACTCTTACTTTTTTCTCAGAATTATGAGTTTATTTCTCACGGATGAGTTTATATCTCAGAAATGAGACTTTTTATTCTCAGAATTGTGAGAAAATAAGTCAGGATTGTGAGATATAAACCTAGGATTGTGAGATATAAACCTAGAATTGTGAGGGGAAAAAAGTCTGAATTGTGAAATAAATAGTGACAATTACCTTTATTTTTTTTTTATTCTGTAGTGGAAATAAGCTTCCATACGTTAAGCAGTTCACTTTCAGCAGAAGTGTGCTTGGGCTCAGGCCAAAGCCGATCCAGACGGCACACTGTCAGAGGTGTGGGAAGTCTGGCAGAAAAACTCCCTGATGACGCACTTTTCCCTCGGCTCCAATCTGGAGGATCCCCTTGTAAGCCTGCTGGAGCTAATGTCAGCCCGCTGATATCTGAGGTGAAATGTTGGCCAGGCCAGGGTCACGGGAGGAGAGTGGCTTTCGCTCTGTCTGTCTCTCTCACTGTTTCCTGTCAGTAACAGCAGCGAAATCACGTGCAACAGTGTTCTCCTTTTAGCTTCTCTCTGGTTATGCTGTACATGTATTTTCATCAGGCAGAATCAGTTTAATATAGGGGCTGGATTCACAAAACACCCTTTAGGACAAAATCCTTTATAACTGCTGTTTTCTTTTTATTTTCCTAACATAAGAATATTTTGTATTCCCAAACACATTTCATAGGAATATTCAGTAACACTTTAGATTTGAGAACGCTATTCACTGTTAACTAGTTGCTTATTAGTATGCATATTACTAGCATATTGGCTGTTTATTAGTACTTATAAAGCACATATTAATGCCTTATTCTGCAGGACCATAATCTAGATCCCTTAACCCTACTACATACCTGCTATAACAACTACCTTACTTATTATCAATAAGCAGTAATTAGGAATTTACTGAAGGAAAAACTTAATAGTTAGTATTTGTTCTAATCTAAAGTGTTACCAGTTATTCTTCTGTGTATTGTGTTGATCCTAAGACAACACTGCAAAGTCCCTATACCTACTCCGTAACATAACCATAACCATCACTTACCCCAGAAATTAGAAGCCATTAACCCTGGTTGTGAGCCTCATGTGATTGGTTGATTGTAATTGGATATTATTGTTATATTGTATTGGATATAGAGGCGATTATGCGGTCCTTAATGGTTGTTTGGGACACATCAAGCCACATTATACACTCCTAATGTAGTATTATGAATGTGTGTTTCAGAACACCTCCAAATGTGGTTTCATATTTCAGATTACTGGACGCGTTTGATCATATGAGACCAATAGGATCACCTGAGACCACCTGAGATAGGTGTAAATGTGGCCTGATATACATTTACTGGGATCTGAAAGAATAATCAAACTAGCAAAAATATGTTTTACAGATATGCAGAACTCTATAAATGACAAGAGTTGTTGGTGTTGCTTCTGTTTGGGCCTGATCGTCATATCTGTCATGTATGTTCAATGCAACTCTGTGTATTTCACTTGTGGATATCCTGCATCACACAGGCCAGTTCCTTTGCAGAAACAAGCGCTGTGAAAATAAGGAGGGTCTAAAGAGCTGGGAGGTGAATTTTGCCTATGTGGAGCAGGGGGAGAAGAGGAACGCCCTGGTGAAGCTGCGTAAGTGCCAGAGCCGCACCAACCACGTGGCCATCTAAAGATTGCATGCTGTAATCTCCTCCGCTCACAGGAGTCAGGGGTGGAGCTAATCAAATTAGTGCTGAATTAGGGAAGCCCATGTCTGTATTTATGAGATTCATTAGTTTTTACTGCTAATAAAGCATGATTACTGTTGATGAAGAAAGAATGCCACTTTACCTCAACGGTCTACAGAGCATTAAAATGCTTGTAAAGTATAGTTTACTATAGTTAGTATACACTAAATATAGTTCTTAAACTAGGGCCAAAAAATCTGAAACAACATAGAAATCTGGGGTTCAAAATTAAGTTTTTTGACATATTATGACATAAGGATATATAAATATATACATTTGATGATAATATTATATATATAATTTTATTTATTTAGGAACCCCAATGTAAATGGTTTACTCAATCAGCATTAATACATTGTACATGTTGCATTCACTGTGTTTGACCTAAAATGTGTTTTAATTCAGATAAAATCAAATTAATTTGTTTCAGCCTTTTTTAAATATTTATGTATTGTCATGTTATTTTCAAGGTCTGTGTCCAGAGTGTTCCTTCAAATTGAACTATCATCATAAGTAAGAACATTCAGCCATTACAATGAATGCATTACACAATTACAGCCATTACACAATTACAAATTCAGATATTCTTAGACCTGGAGACCTTGACTCTTAAACTGTGATATCCATTCCAGGAGAAAGGAAGTAACGGTAAAGAAGAGACGGCGATCGAAAGAGAACGTAGATAAGTCACTGTCAGAGAAATCCAAATCATCAAGAAAGCACAAGTGCAAAGACAAACGCAAACACAAAAAGAGGCGCAAAGGCAAGAACATTTTCATTGCAAATCAAGCTTCCAAACATTTCCAAGACGTGGAAGTTTAGGAAAAGTTTAGGAAAAACTTTTCACTGCATGTATACACTTAAATTTGATATATTTTTGTGGTGGTGTTTTGTACTCTAGTTCAAATCTTTAAAAGAGAACAAGCCCATTTGAAAAAAAAAAAAAACATAAAGGAACTAAATGAAAACTTGCTTAAAATTCTAGAGTTTATGTTGACCAAAGTTGCTTGTTAAATAAAAATAAAAAAAAAACAATTTTTTTCTGTACAGAATACTCATCTTCAAGTTCAGAGGAGTCCCAGAGTTCAGATAAAGGTATGCATACCTTTTTCCACCAAAAATGACTAATGGCCATCATCTACCACCCTCAGGCAGACAATGTACTCAGTATACCTTTAATAAATATGTTCAGACCTTTGAAACAACTCCAGAAAATCCTGTATTCAGACAAGCCCCATGTTATAGCAGATGTTGGATGGGTCATTTAAATCCCTGACCTTATTACATGAGGGCATGTAACTCACCCCACACTGAGTAGTTCTTTTACTACAATACCTTTATCAGGCATAAATCCTGCTATAGCAGTGTGCTTAAATATATGTGAATCTAATGCAGGTGTATTTTCCAGATGCAGAGAATGGAGATGAAGAGGAAGAAGAGGGTCCTTCAGAGTCAGACCACTGGAGGGGTCCAGCACCCACTGTGGAGGAGAAATCACGGTGAGTCCCGTTTATGCTTCATTATGATGTATTTTACTACAGTGTGGAGTATATATGCACACAAATGTGAGAAATGTGTTTCTAAGCTCTTGAATGCTGGGAATGTCTTTCTAAAACAGTGAACTGACGAACCTGATGTGTCTGATTCTCTTTCAGGGAAGAAGAGTTTGATGAGTATTTTGAAGACATGTTTCTCTGAGTCGAGGAAAAGAAGATCCAAAAGAATCTCATGCCTACTGTTTTCTTTTTATAGAAAGTATAAAACCAGTTTTATACTGGTTAGTTTTGTTTTTGAGAAGCATAGTTGGATTACAATTTGGCGATTATTATTTTGATCATTTCTACTGGGTCTCATTCAGGCATAAAAATGCGCATGTGAAGAGTTTTATAAATGTGTTTGTTTGTTTGTAGGCCTTATTCATAAAACATTACCATATTTTATTTTGTTTGTGTGTGTGTATATATACACTCACTGGCCACTTTATTAGGTACACCTGTTCAATTGCTTGGTAACACAAATTGCTAATCAGCCAATCACATGGCAGTAACTCAATGAATTTAGGCATCTAGATGTGGTAAAGACGACTTGCTGAAGTTCAAACCGAGCATCAGAATGTGGAAGAAAGGGGATTTAAGTGACTTTGAATGTGGAATGATTGTTGGTGCCAAACGGGCTGGTCTGAGTATTTCAAAAACTGCTGATCTACTGGGATTTTCACGCACAACCATCTCTAGGGTTTACAGAGAATGGTCCGAAAAAAGAGAAAATATCCAGTGAGCGGCAGTTGTGTGGACGAAAATGCCTTGTTGATGTCAGAGGTCAGAGGAGAATGGGCAGACTGGTTAGAGATGATAGAAAGGCAAGAGTAACTCAAATAACCACTCATTACAACCAAGGTATGCAGAATACCATCCCTGAACGCACAACACGTCGAACCCTGAAGCAGATGGGCTACAGCAGCAGAAGACCACACCGGGTGCTGCTCCTGTCAGCTAAGAACAGGAAACGG
>JAFVLL020025857.1:0-27019 GCA_021397915.2 Tor tambroides | reverse complement strand
CGATGCTTGAGGCCTTGCTGGAACATCGTGCAAGGAAAATGTCCAGGATGGAGGGGAGAGGGGCACCAATGATCTTTGCGGCAGTGTTCACTGTCTGTTGTAGGGTCTTGCAGTCAGCAGCACTTTAAAACATTAAACTATATATTTCTGAAAAGGCAGTTTCTTGTGGATATCCGAGAAGGAAGACATCCCCATTGTAATAAAAATGTTAAATGGCCATGAGAAAGAATATATGTAATCACTAAGAAGAGAAAAAAGATATTAGTGTTGGTGTTTGTTATGAATGTGACTGTGTTTGGTGATTTGAAAAATGAGATTTGTGCCTTGTGCAATAAGAGAGCGAAAGAAAGGTGTATGGCTTAATGTAGATAACTAAATGCAATTTCCTTTTCCAAAATGTGAGAGATGATGTCCCAAAATTGATGGCTAAGTCATCCTCAGAAATACTATTCTGTTGTGTTTGTTACAAAACATTAAAAATCTACAGATGATTACCTTGAGCAAAACCACAAAAGACAGACAGCCCAGGACTAAGAATATATTGCGAACCAATCGTATGTTTTGTCATTTTGTACATTCAGCATGTTAATCAGTTTCACATAAGCTAAATAATTAAATCCAATTACCATAGATTTGATGTGGTCTAGGCAAGCTATCATCTAAGTCAAGTCACCAGTGGTATCTTGGCCTTATTTACTCAACAATGCATTGATCTGGGAAAATGTGTTCTTCCCGATACTACATACGGATCTGTGATGGTCTCCAGATTGCTGTCCCTTGGTGATTCTGTGTATGTCTTCATGAATATGCAGTTTGGTAATTAGCCTTAATTGAGTGCAGAAATACATCTGAAATGCATTATTTCTCATATGACAGAGCCTTTGGTACAGATGTTACATTTTTATTTGGCCTGATTGATTTCAAAGTTTTAACAACATTCTCTTTGGTTTCTTTTCTGGATTTTGAGACCCAGAAATATAATAGAAAAACAACACTTCACAAAAACAAGGCAGAGGCAGAGCCTGGGAAGATGCAAACCTTCTGACTACTAATCTTTAATTATAACTGTAATGGTAAGTGGATCACTTAGTCTGATCATTCAGATCATTTCAAGAGCCAATATCTACATTTTCTAAGTAGCTGTTATAAGTAAAGCTCGAAGTTGCTATGCATCACTGAAAATAGCACAAGACACTCTCATTTTAAACAAACAAATACATTAACACATTGATTAATTAACCAAGAGTGCTGTTGTTTCTAAAATAGACATTCAAATCTACAGCACTCCTGAGAGTGGGATTGCTTTTATGCAGCAGTTCAATAAACTGGTTAATATTGAGTAACTTTTACACACAATACTAACATTTGAAACAACATGAGGGTGAGTAAATGATGACAAAATTGTCATTTTTGGGTGAACTATCCCTTTAATGCAGGGTCATGTTATGGATCCACAGAACTGAATATGATCTCTGTTTTGATATAGCATGATTGATTTCTTGAATATATTCTTGTTTAAGCATTCAAGGACCTGGATTTAATTTCCTAATTAATCTGTATCTATTAAAGCGGGAAAGATTATTACTTCCCTTTTGATATAGAGGTTGATGACACTGACAGTGGCGGATAATCAGCTGGGTTATGGATTTTCAACTGTGATGTATTTTAGATCAGTGTTCGAAACGGCCACACAGTTCTATCTGTAATTTTTTGCAGTTACTGGGGAGCGGTTGATGATAGCTCAGAGACGTCGCAGGGAAATCTGTGCAAATGAATTATGTATGCTGTTGCCTCTTGATAGGCCAAGCCAGACAAGAGTTGAGCAAGTAATTCAAAGGCTCTCTCCCTGTTGAAGCATGAAAGTAAAAGATTATTAGTGCCAGTGTCTGGAATAAACGTGATAAAGTTAAACAAGAAGTGAGCAAACACTTAGAGAAAAGTAAGAAAGTATTCTGCATGAAACAATATTGACAAGGCTTTCTGCTTTTCCATGCTCAGACTGCAAAATGAACAGCTGTCTGAGGGAAATCAATAAAGTGCGTGCTCATTTGTCTCAGGTAGGCCTGTTAACGATGAGAATGTTTTGAAGTAATTAGCCTATCTTGCGTTAAAAGACCTGACCTTTTATCAGACAAGGCCAACCCTCTTCGAATACAATGCATCGGTAACTCATTTCGGGGCCACAAAAAGAAATAGGATTTCTTTGTAGAACATTAAAAAAAGACGTAAAGCAAACATAGGTTTTATTTCCCATTTAATTGGATTTTTTTTCCTGCTTTGGTTTTTGATGATAGGAAACGTGCTGTGATGAATTCAAGGTTGTTGTTTTTTTTAGGTTTTTTTTATACATACATTGGATATAATGAATGCTTTGTTGTCGTTGTTGAAAGACATCATTGCCATTATAATGGCAGTGAAATATTAATATTCTACACTGTCAAGATCAATGGAGTAAACCATTTATGATTTTATGATGTACATGCTTGTTTTGCATTCAGTTCTTAATGTCCTTATTTAAAACACCCTATAAATGAAGAAATGTTAATGCCAAAATACATGCATTTATATATAGCAAAAAAGAGAAGAAAACACTGCAATTCAAAAGTTTGGGCATCATTCATTCATTCATTCATATTTTAAAGAAATTAATACTTTAATGCTAGACTTTGGAACTTTTTATTCATCAAAGAATCCTGAAAAATGTATCACTGTGTCAAAAACTAAACTAAAATAAATGTTTTTGACTGGCCATCAATCTGTCCAGATGGTGTAGCTATGGCATCTACCACCAGGGACTAACAGGGCCATGCTAACCAGCCAAACTGTGACCTCTTGACTGTAACATCTGAGCCTGCGGCCCACCCACTGGCCCAACACAAGGAGCTCTCAGTAGAATTAGTCACTGATGAGATTCACTGAACTGTTCATTGCATCCACCTGGTTTCCATTTCCTGTTTTATTGTATGCTATGGTTTATCCTCACACACTTTTCAGCCCTGTCTGCAATTCTGAGCTTTCATAATCATATGTTTTACAGATTTCTCATAGACTATGTTGTTGTTTCACTTTTATTTGTTTAGTTTATTTAATTGGACTATGTGTCTACTCCAGCTGCTGTTTTGGATACTGCTTTGTTTTCTGATTCATCCAAATAATCATCTGCATATAAATCCTGTGTTTTCTTTTTTTTACGTTGGTTCATACCAGGGCATTTATACAACCATGATGCATCATGATTGGAGTCCAGAAACAGACTGCATTTGGAGTTCAGTTTCTAATGAACGCTCTTAGCTTCAGTGGGATGTCAGCTCTCTTCTCTCATTTTGTTAGTTACCCACCAGGGTACAGCAGTCTAGAGAACCGCGAGATTAAACAATCAGCTCTAAACTCTTCTTTAAACAGTATGGGACTTAAAAAGTCTTATCTTGAAGAAGAAAAAGTATTTTTTTTATTATTTCACAATTGATGTTATTCTCCAAGGAGCAGTTCACCAATAAAAACATCAAATAAGAAAAAATAGGCATAAAAATCTTCAGATTGTAATGTCTGGTAATACCAAAAGTCTCATTTCTATAATGATAAAGTCCGTGCTGGAGAGCAAACCCATGAGAAATGGAGTGAAATGAAGTGAGTTTATCACAGGGCACAGACACATTGTCCATATTATTGATGTGCCATAAATCATAAGTAGAATATTTTTAATTATAGCACTGTTGTGAATACACTGGCCTTTGAACTTTAAAGAAATAATGAGCTTTTCACAACACCATATCAGAATTTCAGCTGGTTTATATCGGTTTGATTTACATAGTTTAACATGTCTTTCCCTGCCTTGACCTTAAAGGAATAGTTCAGCCAAAAATGAAAATCTGTTGGAAATTTACTCACCCTAAGGGCATCCAAGATGTAGATGAGTTTGTTTCTTAATCAGAGCAGATTTGGAGAAATTCAGCATTACATCACTTTCTGACCAATGGATCCTCTGCAGTGAATGGGTGCCGTCAGAAGGAGAGTCCAAACAGCTGAAAAAAAAAAAAAAACATCACAATAATTCACAAGCAATCCACATGACACCAATCCATCAATTAACATCTTGTGAAGCAAAAAGTTATATGTTTGAATGATGAATCCATAATAATGCTTCCTCCACTGAAAACGTCCATCCCCTATCCTCTCACATCAAAATCCACAGACATATTTGTTTAGCACTTTTTGCCATTTTTTTCATTTGTAAAAAGTGCTTGATCTGTGCATATCTCTCTCCTGATTAAGAAAAGACAACTTTTTCATTGGAGAAAACAATAGTATGGATAGAGAACTGGTACTTCATAGCTTGAAGCTAAAAATATATTGATGAATGATGAATTTGTTTCTTACAAACACAGCTTTTTGCTTTACAAGATGTTAATTGATGGACTGGAGTTACTTATGGATTAGTGATGTTTTTATCAGCTGTTTGGACTCTCATTCTGACGGCACCCATTCACTGCAGAAGATTTATTGCTGAGCAAGTGATAATGCTGAATTTCTCCAAATATGTTCTGATGAAGAAACAAACAGGATGGCCTGAGAGTCTTATAGGGTGACTAAATTTCTGCAAATTTTCATTTTTGAAAACTATTTAACTATTCCAGCAAACCTTTGTTTTAAACTGTTTGTTTGCAAATCTACAGGTTTCTTTTGCTACAGCATGCATCTGGCATTAAAACCCCCCACCTTTTATTTGGTTTTCACTGTGTTTTTGCTAAGCTTTAGAGCTAAGATCTGTCTAAAGTGTTATTGCCTGTTTTAGAGAGTTTGAGAATTTCAATCATTGATGGAGAGCAAGAACCAGAGGAAGACAAGTTCATTTGCCAGGCCGAGACAACTGGGCTCAGTCAAAACCGGCTAACAGCTTTCCTACAACGATAACTATTGAACGCTTTATCTCATTGTGGGAAGTCACAGCAAATCCATGTCTGTCTAGATTAGGCCTCACCGTGTACTTACAAATTCATTTTTCACTGCCTGTCAACAAATTAAAGATAAATAACACGATGACAATATGCTGAGGTTGTCGACTTGCTTAGCATGCCTTATCAGAATTGTACACCTGTTATTGTGTTTTAGAAAACCATAGCTTGTAATTATTTGTCTTGTTTAATACTGAGCAATGTTTGGAATAGGGTTAATTCGTATTTCGAGCAGTGTTCGTTAAATGCAAACACAGAATCCATTAGTGTCAGTTCCCAAAACATGCTCAGCAGTGCCCTCCTTCCATTCCATTACCGCTCCAGTCTGTAGTGAATGGATTACTGGGTCTAATTCACTCAAACTTGGAGTAAAGACAATCCACTTAAACTTTTGCATTTGCACATGCATTGATAAAATCTTTCTGAAAATCTCCTCCATCAAGCACATGCATATCAATATGAAATGCTTGTTACGGTACAGATAATAGAAATCACATTCTCTCTGGTAGAGAGGCTGTTGAGTAAATATTATCCTATGACTTAGGCATGTAATGTGGTGGTCATGCCAAAAATAGGTGCTCATTGTTTGTCCACTTTGCAAGGTTGCTTATTTCAGCTGCAACATTGCGAACTGATAGTCATCTAGAAAACGGAATGAAATGTCAACAGTGATCAGCATGATCTTGAATTATGATAGAAATGCATTAATATGAAGAACAGCACATGCAGAAAGTGGTTTTGCAGCCCGCTGGCCAGTGCACCCCCAAAAGCTTCACCACTGTGCCAGTGGTCCCCCACTTCAGATTGTAAAGTGTTTTTGTTTTTAAATGCCTTGTCAAGTACGATATTGTAGGGGGGAGTTTGATGGATGTTTTGTTTGGAATTTTATAGCAGAAAATGAAGCGGCATTATCCGTGACAAAATTGAAATGAGCTCAGCCTACATCGCAGCACAGAATGTGCAATCCCACTGCAAAATTGATAAAAAGCAAATCATTAGGATGCTGGTGGAAATTATGCTGCACAAATGCGTTTGCTGCACTACTGTGACGCTCACAGGTGTTTTTGGAGGCTTATCTCAACCATGATGTGATTGAAAATTTAAAGATGGAGAAGCCATTTAGTCTTATCACACGAACTGCATGTCTCTCATTGTGTCTTGGAAAGCACCATCTGTGCTTGTTCTTAGCCGAGGACATAAAAACATTATGATGGTGTTTGTAGACTACTTGAAATCATTAGGGGTTTGAGATTCACGTGGGGCGTACTTACTTTTTGAAGGTTTTTAAAAATTAACGTACCATGTACCATTTGTAATGTCCAAATGATGAAAATAAACAAATGTGACATTCTCTATGTTAAATTCTCCTAGAAAAAGATACAAAATCTGTCACTTGGCACATCACACTGCCAACTTATTTGCTCAGTGCTGCTTCTCAGATGACTTTAACAAAGCTAGCTAGGAGGACATATTATACACCTACATACTAACTGACAAGAAAGGGGTCAACAGCTTGTTGTAAGTGGGAAAATAAAGTGATGTCAGCTGCTTTAAAATCATACTAACTTTGAGGTGGTATAGTTTTTGTTCCTAATTAGCTGTAGCTGTACACACACACACACACACACACACACACACACACACACACACACACACACAGTATAACAGTTTTGCTTTATTGGAGCTACTGCAGCTTTCTTTCTTTCAAGGTGTCAGCAAGAGAAGTGTTTATAATAGTAGCTAATTTATTGTTAGACGTCAGCAGACACAGTAGTGATCACTGTGGGCCAGGTACACACAGATATCATTAAAAAAATTAACTGTGCTGCGCTAACTGCGTTATCTCTTAATACTATGCATTCTCAGCAGAGTGGAACTCATCAAGAAAGTTCATCAACAAACTTCTCCTCATTAAGCAAACTGCAAGAGAAAAGGATGACGTGAAAAGATAGAAAAAATATACAGTAAGTTCCTATAAAGCCCTGCGTTGCCACTGTCACCAAAACTTGATACAATGGCAAAAAATAAAAGGTTATTGAACATAGTTTTTAATTTATAATTATTAATGTGTAAACAGCCCTTCAAAATGATATATGAGTTGTTGGAATCGGACAAAAAATGACTGAGCTACACCCGTTTGAAGTCGATAAAGTCAGCAAAGACCATTTTGAGAAAAACTGATTTAAAGTTTTCTGAAGGTTCCAAAGCAAATTCACCTAGCAACATTAATTCTTTCCAACCAATTCCTTTCGTAATAATCATTACTAGATTAATAATCACAATATAGCTATTTTTTATTTTATCTTTGTTGTTATTAAATTGAGCCAATGCAAAAAAAGAACAAATTGTATTATTTTTTTCATTTTACATCTAAACAAAAGCATTCAAGTAAGAAAAACAAATAATCAAATGTAAAAATCACTTTAGCATGTTCATTACAAATAAATTGATTACAAAAGCAGTTCAATCAAGAGCAACGAGTGATTCCCTCTTTTCTTTTATTGTTAGATTAACATTAATAAGACAGACGGCCTATATATTAAGAGCTACTGTAATGCACGGATCTAATATAATGTTACACATCCGAAGTTTTTCCCCAACAGTTCCCCAAACATTCACTTAAGACATAATAGAGTATGTTTGCGTGAATACTTAAATACTGTAATTCTGTGTATATGTGTATATTTATCGGGATCGCAAATGCATAATTAATATGCGTATTAATACACACATACACACATTTATTTATTTGCCTGTGTTCTTAAGACTTGTGTTATTTTAGTTTCATTGAGATTTCATTCATATGTTGTTGTCATTAATATGTAATATTTTCCATTTTAGATTTTAGTTTAAGATTTGTGTTGATTTTTGGCACTTATTTATTTATCACATCCAACAATTAATTAATACATTTGCATAACTTAGTTGATTTTAAGCTCTGTCATGGATGTAAAATAAATATGCATGTTAGCAGGGAAAATGAGTAATTCGCTACCATCTAGTTCTGTACATATGGAGTTACATCCAAACTGTAATCACGCCTCTTCTGTCGTCTCAGCGCTGCAACTCTGGCATTGTCAACGAGAGATTCCTGCACATAAGTACAGTAATAGTTGGTTTGTTCACTCCACTTGAAGGCCGCAGTTAACCGTTCACAGGCACAATGGTTTGACCGTGAGTTGAGAGCTTTTTCAGTGTTTTTTTCATCTAAACATACGCCTGATGGATGTTTTGACTGTTTTGCCTCATCTTGCTGCTTTTTTTTCACTCATGAGTCACATTAAAAGAAGTACAAACGAGTCTGACCCTGCTTTTTCCATTCCTTGGTGTAATGTATTTAACACATTCTTTGTAAAGTGCTCCTAAATAGACTAAAGATAGCCTGTATAAAGATACTGCATAAAGACTGAAAATGTTTGGCTTTTTAAAAGGTCAGAATCAACTTCAACTTGCCATTCAAATGAAGTCAAGAGGAAAGAAAATGTAAGACGGGCCAGCGTTTACCGTCCGTCTGTTGGGGTAAGTGGGAAGCATGAGCTCTGTAAACACTGTGTCAAAATGACAATGACCCGATATTGTTCGAGATATATTATTTAGCTGAAGCAATTTTTTTCCATAAGGATTCAAAATTCTGTATGTTTCAAACCCTTATGCCGATAGTCGTAACCTTAGTCAGGACAGCGTCATATTTAATTTTTGTGTGTGTGTGTGTGTTTTTTTGTGTGTGTTCAGTGGATTGTACTGTTGTTTAACAAAATACCGACTGTTCAGCTGACAAAAAGACTGTCCAAGAGTAGACAGAAATTTCGAAAGTTGTGAGTTGTGAAAATTACCACTTGGACTCAATCTTGGACCTTTTTACAGTGCATGCCATTGTAAAGACTGTAAGTAATGCTGCCTTAAGTAAAAATTTCCTACTTCCCACTTAGGGGGAATTTTTATTTGTCATCTTCAAGTGTTTTGTTGTCAGAAGGTACAGGAATCATAGAGGATGGCCCATTCATTCTTGTCTATTTCTTGTGGAAATCATATTAAAGCCGAAAGGTTTAGAAGATATTGAGTCTATATTAGACAGGTTTTGAATAAAATGTAGTATCCCTTTCATACATCTGACATTTATGGTAACACTTTAGTAGGCCTATAGGGACCAATTCTCACTATTAATTAGTTGCTTATTACCATGTCTATTATTAACATATTGGCTGTTTATTAGTACTTATAAAGCACATATTCCACATAACCATACACTCTTAAAGGGGACCTATTATGCAAAAATCACTTTTATAATGTGTTAGAACACAGTTGTGTGGCCGCAGTGTGTGAAAACAACCAGCCTATAATGGTAAAAATCCACCAACTCATTTTATTATAATCTAAAAAAATTATAAACAGTCTCTCAGAACGAGCTGTTTCAGATTCTCCCTCTGTGGACGTCACTGAGGGGAAAAAGTCCCGCCCATTTGTGACGCTGTCCTATAAGCATAGACACAGCCCTGAGTGAGAAGCTGCGTCCGCCTCCGCCATTACTGATCACTTGCTGTAGCTGCTGGAGATATACAATGTCAGCGCCAAAGAGGCTTTTCAAGTGTTGTGTTTTGGGATGCACTAACGAACATAGGAGTCTCCATAGACTCCCTCCATCTGAGCCTGAGGAAGCTGTGGTTAAGTTTCATTGTCTAAGGAAATGTCCCGAAAAAAAATCGGTAAAGTCTCCAAAACGTGTAGGGATCAATACCAACGCTTCGTGCGCGAACGTCAGCTCCAGACAAAGTAAGTGTCACGCGTTTGTTTTCCAAATTGCCCTTCTGAAAGAGCTTCTTGGCACTCTGTAAGGCTAATGATGCTAAAGCTACAATTGTCTGTCTGTTTTCAGTGGTGCTGTCTTCATGAATGATCTTGAATAGGAATGTGGTAGTTAAAAGTTGCATATGAAAGCAATGTGAGTCGATCGCTTTTGAGCTCATAATCACGAGTAGGGCTTATAAAGTTTGTGATAGCATGCCATGCACCATGAGACCAGCTATGTTGTTATTTTTATCACGCCGTGCTCCCGTTTGTGTAATTCATAAACGCGAATTTATTATGCACAGTATAATCAGATGACTGACTTTGAAACAGAGTATGTTTTCTGTAAAGATAACCGGCTTGTACTAATAGGGGAATGTTTATTTTCAAAGGCTAGCAATGCTAATGTGGGAGCTCGAGCTCTTTAAGCTCTGCCCTCTTGTCCGGGAGCACCAGCTCATTTGCATTAAAGCAACATACTCAATATCAGAGCGTTTGGGCTCATACACTAAAAGTGGCAATTTTAACAAGCTATATATAAAAAAATCTGTTGGGTATTTTGAGCTAAAACTTCACATACACACTCTGGGGATATCAGAGACCTATTTTACTTCTTGTAAAAAGGAGCATAATAGGTCCCCTTTAAAAATAAAGGTTCTTCATTGGCATCAATGGTTCCACAAAGAACCTTTACCATCCATGGAACCTTTTCATTCCACAAGAGGTTCTTTAGTGTGTAAAAAATTCTTTAGATTATTAAAATGTTCTTCAAAATTATTCTTTTAAGAACCGTTCACTGAAAAGTTCTTTGGGGAACCAAAGCTGGTTCTTCTGTGGCATCGCTGTGAAAACCCCCTTTTGCAACCTTTATTTTTAAGAGTGCATTCTACATTCCTAATTCCAATACCTAAACTGAACAAAGGTTGTAATTAATGGTTTGTTAATAGCGAGAATTGGACCTTAAAATAAAGTGTAACCATATTTATTTATATATACATAATTATACATGACTGTAACGGCAAGAGAAAGCAATATAGATGTTGTGGGAAAAACTTTACAATACTACAGATATGTTTCACCGCACCGCCATGTTTCAAGTTTACTCAGGTATCAAAATTATCTCAAAGTTTCCCAGTAGTAAATATGATTTTAGAGGCCACTCATTTCCAGTTTCTGACTAGGAAAATCGTATTTGCGATAATTTCGACAGCATGTGAAGGCAACGTAAAGGTCTGTTGAAGCGCTTAGCTATTAGTTTTCTAGTCTAGTCCTACTTGTGCCAGCTGATGGTGTAGTTTTTCCTCCACAGGGTTAATATTAGCTACAGTACCTTTACCGTAACAGCTGTTTATGAAATATAACAACTTGAAAATATTTCAAATGGAGGCTTTATTGTCTGTCACATGCTAGCTACTGACTTCCCTATTTATAGCCATGCCAAGAAGGATGTGTCTGAACATCGAAAAGCTTTATCTGTCTTCAGGTTTGATTTGATCAAATTGACCATGAGCCATGGTGTTTCATTTTCACTTTCTTAGCTCAATCAAGGTATGTTTGTTCCAAGTCGATATCTATTTAGTCGATTGTGCCCAACACTCAAGTGCTTTTAGTGTGTGTTGTTTATCCTTCTCATCATGGATGCTTTCTGGAATTCGGGTCACTGAAATGTTTTATTCTGAATCCCATTAGATTTAATTGGTTTGATTTTGTGACTTCAGCTGGCCAGTTTGTACATCCTTTTGCCTTAATGTGATGAGGTTATAAATTTGCAAGTAGCTTGTTTTGCTGGTGATTTTTAAACAGCACATTATGCTGATGATATGAGTCTAGACTAATTTCGCTCACTAAAGATAGCGTGCTCTATCACATGTTTGGCATGGGAATCAATTTATGAATTCTCTTAGCAAATTGCACATTGGCAGACCTCTGCAGCGGTCTTGATTGCGACGGCTATATTCTAATTATTGCTCACTGTTAAATAACCCAGTGTCAGCAAGGTGCCATGAGTTGTCAAAGGATATAATTAAGAGAAAGGCATTTATGAATTTCCCTGTGATTATATAAAGCATAGCAAAACCACAGAACCTGGATGTGAAAAAGCGGTCAAACCTACAGTAACTGTCTGACATCATTTTGGCTCTAAACCGAGGTGTTAATTAGGGAAAAGCTGTATCCGTGTCACTTTGAAGTCAAGAGCCCAGTTTATGCACGTTCACTTGAAGAGCCAGAGGTTCAGAATTTTAAATGAGCTTTTAGAAATCAACAACAGCAAAGATTAAACTCGGGGTCACTTTTAATTGTATAATTGAGTGGAAGAAGAAAGAAAGTCTTTAAGCTTAATCACGTGTCACAGAACTGATCATGTTTTTAATCAGTATTTTTGTCTTGCTTTCCAGTAAATCTATATATCTGTACATTTGTTTGTTGTCTTTTTCTTATTTAAATCATAAGACTCAGTACATTTTGTTAGATTTATGCTTAAAAGGATAGTTCACCCAAAAATGAAAATTCTGTCATTAGTTACTCACCCAGTTGTTCCAATCCCCTAAGACTTTCGTTCATCATCAGAACACAACCCACTGTAATTAACGACAGTGCTATATTTGCGACAACGAATTCTACTCACTTTACTGTGGGGGGCTCCAAAGTTTCACAATATACAAAAATTCATACAGTTGCTTTAGGGATGATTTCATATATTACTGGAAAACAAGAAAAATCTTTCAGATTTTTTTTAACAGTTGACATGTCCCTAGTTTAAGCAGCATTCAGAGAATGTTTCATTCACATTCGCAGAGGCAATCTTTGCTCAATGAAAAGAAAGAAAAAGCACTTCATAATAAAGTCTTAACAGAACTCCATGCACATGCCACTTAAAAAATCTTTCTGTTTGAATTAATCTAGCACGATGGAAATATGCAGGTGTCTTTGAGTTATGAATGAAGCGCCATGTAACAGACTCTGGGAACAGATTGCCAAGCGGGTCTAAAGCGGATTAGAGTTAATTAAAGGGATGTTCCTACTTGTCATATTCATGGATCCACTTTCTATTTACATACTAATGCTGAGAGCAGGCGGAGGAGGAAAGCGCTCCAACATAACATTGCATGCTTTAACAGATGAGGATTGAGTTTTTCATTCTTTGAAAAAGTATTATTAGTTTAGACAGTTAACCTGTGTATACCACCCCTGATTGCCTACACTTCATTGGACTGTCTGTTTTCTTTTTGATGTCTTAACTGCCACACAATAAAAAGAAATGCATACATGGGTTTAATTATTTGCAACGTTAACTGGTTGCCCTTGAGCATGTCATTTTTAATAACTCAAAATGTTGCTCATTCTGCATTCCACATGTAAGCTACATCCAAAATCACATTCTTTTTGAGTACTTATTCTGAATAAGTAGTTGTTAAATAAGTTTTCTATGTAGTATCAAAGTGTGTAGTATGAATGTAGTCCAGGCATGCTTCATTTGTCATGTTGTCATTGCCGTGTGACTTATAGCATCAGTTACGTGGCTTCACTTCTCTCCCGGGCCTCATAGTAAAGTGTTCATTGGATGTGTTCTTAAGAATCTCGTAGACTTTTTTCTTACTGTTTTATGAAAGCCACGGACCAGTCTTTTGACATACTGTTTTGTTTTTTTGTTTTTTTTACCAACTTTATAGGGAAGTATGCTTATTCAGATATAGCCATACTCTCCTTATTCGTATTTCTAGAAGTGCAGCCCTTGAGGCTAAAAATCCAGCCTTGTGGCCCCTTGAGCTCTAAAGGAAAAGGAGGTCCTGTTGAGGAGATCCTGTCCCTAACAGTTATGACAGAGATGTTTGGTGTCCTTGATGCCTTGCGTACTGGCTGCGAAGGTCACATGTGTCAAGTTTCGAGTGCTTGAGTCATGTTCGTTTATTTCCATTCACTCTTGTCTGAGATGCTGCTTCGACCAATTAGTGCAGACTGTCATTTTCATAACAAAGCTTTGTTTTCAGGGAAGACTTTGAGATGTTTTGAATATATTTTCATCCCGTGAAATGCCCTTTTCACATTAGAGGGCAATAGAAAAAAAAGTGTTTTGTTTACTATAGTAGTCAACCAATTTCACTGCTTAAATGTTATCATATTTCAGACTGCAGTCTCCCGATGGCAGCTGATTTAACATTCCTGCTGTAAAACCCCATTATTAGGTTCCACTCGGATTGAGACGAAAGCTGAAACTGAATAGAAAAAAGGAAATAATGTGATGAGACAAACATTCAATGAACTTCTGCCAATTTGCGCTCTGAGTGAGGCCTGTCTGGGTGTTAATTGGATATTGTTGTTTATGTTGGTCGTAAAAGACTTAAAATGTTTTTGAGTGATTGTAGAAATCATATGTGCCATCCACTTTCTGTTTAATGTCTCCTAAGGGCATAGCAGATGACACGGCCATTGTTTCTGTCCACTTAGCCACACGCTTATTTTTGTGAATGAAAATAATGAGGTTGACTTACCGCAGCAGCCTCATTTAACTACCATATTACAATGTGATAGACTCAGAAGCAATGATACAACATATTTCAAGCTATTTTCAAAAACATAAATGCATCCAGAGAGATTTGTTCCTATAACCATCAGCTAATTAATCTGTGGACAGAAATACAATATCCTCGGCTTTGTTTTTGAATTAGACCCATCTTTGGCTGTTAGTTAAATAGACACTTCTGTGGAATATGATTTCTCTAACACAGGTCATTACGGTTATTTTTTATCAGAATAAGCCTGTGTGCTCATCTTTGGCTTCTGTAAGTGACAGCCAGCAAATGATAAACAATCATTACTGATATCTCTGTATTTCAGATAAAAATCAATTTCATCAGTGTCAGTTTTATCCAATGTTTTTGTGTCTATCTTTCTGTCATTTGGACTCTTGTCAAAACATGTTTTGTTTGGTATCGATTCAAAGTGAAAAAGCCTTAAATATCTTTTACGTCTTTGTAAAAGATCAGAAATCATAACGTAAAAGCAATTGGTTTTGTTAACCAATGCTGAATTTAAAACGCACAAGCTGGTTCTTGATGATCTCTTGTAGATTAGTTGTAATAAATAAAATTAATAGTGTTTTCACAGCTTTGAGTTAATTAGCTTTAATGGTGATTATAAAGGAAAGAGCTCATTTATTTGTCAGAAATGTCAGTCTGGTGGCATTAACCGAACCTTTTGAATTTTGAATCTAGTTCACCAATTAAAATGGCCTTTTTCTTAGGTCTATTTCATCATTTGAAAAGAGAGAAAATACTAGGCCTAGGTTAAACCTATGCCACCTGCTATATAAGGCATAACCCTTCATAAAACTGTGTTTGTATTCGGGTCAGTAATAGCAGAGAGGCTTCATTAATGTCCTTCCTGAATAATGCATATTGTGTTTCTGTGCTTTGTTGCTCTATATTAAATCAAGTGGAGTTTGTTATTGTACTGTATGCAAGATTCAGCAGGCTTATAACAAGAGAGAGTTTTGGGTAGGAAGGGCACAGTGTCCTAGCACGGCTCTTTAATCTCTCACTTTGAAACTCTGTTCCACCCAAGGGTGGCTAACTGAAAAGGGCTTCCTAGACCCCCAGGAACAATCACTCACTGCGTGGAGGTGATGAAACTGTATTTTTCAGTCCAAGGAGATCTGCCTTTGTGCAGTGAGGTGTGATGGAATTAAAAATGGGAGTTTTGTGCTTATCTGTACAATATATTAGGTTTCTCACCCAATATTATACTTCCGGAGACCTTTTTTTGGTGTGTGTGAGAGAATGTAATTTTTTTATTTATTGTATTTTTTCATCAAGGCTTACCGTAAAACGAAACAGTGGCACACAGTATGTACAAAGCTTTTTGGTATAATAAAAAATCCCTTTCTGATGCCATTCCAGTTGCCGAAAAATAACTGACCGACTCTACAAAGGGGAGCCTTTTTGTCTTCTGAATATGGGCATGAAACACTCTACGAAGATAGTACACTTTGGTGTTTCATTACCTTTTTAAGGTCATATTCCAATTTTCTTTTTTGTTGGGAGAACTTTTGAGGTAATTTCCAAATTTTTCCAAAAGCACTTTGAGTGCCTAGAAAAGTGCTATATAAATGTAATGGTTACTATTAGATATCTTGTGTAACAAAAACATGAAAAAAATAGCTAGTTTTAAACACATAAGTTGTCTCTTTCCACACTTAAATTGATGAATTTGTCTTCCCCAGATACTTCTTTTACTTTATTTAACAATTAAAATCTGTGTGTAGTCGCAATGCCTCAATTAATGTCCATACATAAACTATACATGAAGGTTAATATGCACATCATCTTTTTCTTCTTTCTGCTTTTTGTTTTATTTTTCATCCCTATTCCACCTCTTCCTGTTCCTGCTTTTTCCCAGGCAGACCACAGAAAGACTCCTGCAGCTGGCCTTTGCAAATGGCCCTAAAGCTTTACAAAAGCCAAGTAAAAGCTCAACCTGCTGGATTCAATGTGTGCCGAACAGAGACCAACCTATTATTTTGTCCATTCCGTGCCTTTGAATCTGGTGACCTATTCCAGTGAAAAGCAATTTCAATAAAGGTCATACACATGACTAGGTAAGGGAGAAATGGCCATGAGGCAAGGTTTTCAAAGGATGTTTAAGTCCTTTATCTTTCTATTGTTGTGTGGCTTTGTCAGGGTATCATTACTGGTTGAATTTGGTTTAGAATACAAGCTGGAAACTAAAGTTGTACATCATAGCAACATTCAGAGTTGTTGTTCATCAAAGCAATAATTTGAGTTTCTTAATAATATGCTTAATTAATGTCTAGTCTTGTTCAGTATATGAGACTGTAATTGGGTTTGTGGCCTTCAGGCTTTCTTTTTCTTTCTTTCTTTCTTTCTTTCTTTCTTTCTTTCTTTCTTTCTTTCTTTTTCATGACAAATTTTCAGTCAGCATGATTTTTCATACCAAAACATAGAAAATCTGTTTCTCAACACTCTTTAGCACCTCAGGTTGAAACATTTGCAAATACAGCTTTTCCCCCATGCAATTCCTTCATATTGTAGAACCTGTGAACAGACACAACTTCAATTACAGGACCTCACATTCCTTAGCAGAAACTAGGGAACTCTCTCGGCCACACTGCGGCCGATTTCCTGCCCTAAAACCTCCTTATCAACATGAGACCTCTAAACCCTGATGGATTTATAGAACCACATCCTGTATCTGCAAGCACCAGGACAGCAATAACTGACCCCTTTTAGCCGAACTCACCTAAAAACAGACTTCCAGTATTGTTAATGACTAACTTTGGCAGAAATAAGTCTAAAGAACAGAGAGCTGCTTATCTGGAGAAGTTCCAGATACAGATGGCTCGGGATACCCGCAAACCTTTTTACGCATAAACTACCCATCGGATAAACACAAGCGATTGACTTTATAGCTCTGTCCGAGCTAAGAAAATCTCCAGATCACCCTAAAGTGATATCCTCATGACCTCATGACCTCGCTCTTCTTCTCCTCACATTCCAAAGGAGACATTGTATGTTCTCCTTTAACAGAACAAAGACTCAAAACTTTTCTTAAGTGTTCATAAAGGACAATTAATAATCGTTGCTGCTATTAAAGCAATATACTCAAGAGACAATATATATATTCAGGTTGTATTTTATACTCAGGTTGTCATTTATAAGCTTGCTGTGTTATTGGAATCTGTGATATTATTTTGTAATCTTTTGATGTCTAATTTTCCCGATCACTATTGTTAGTTTCACATGCTTGGTGTGATTATTTAGAATTTAGGATCGTTTAATCTATGCCTTAGCCATGTAGTATATAAAATTGAGATATGTACTTTGGGGAATGCCAGATATCTGCTGTTTGGGTTTTAATGAAAGCTCATTTCATAAGCAATAAGTTGGTGTGAATGAAAATTAACCTTTAGCATCATAATGTATGATTATAATATGTATAGAAATCTGCCAGGATATTTTCTTCGTGTGACAAAATAACTAAAGCAGATAAATTTACACACGGAAAGTTGATCCATGTGGGCGGGGCTCCGCCCACAGGAACCATTCCATTGGAAGAGCGCTGGTGGACGCCCTGACGTCAGTCCATCTCAAAAACGGACCCCAGCTCATGCTCTGGGCTCTCTCTGCTTGCTCGCGCGCTGCTCGAAACTTTGACTTCGTCTCATTGAGGCGCTCCAAAAGCGCTCACCGCCGTTACCATCTGGCCGAGCATTGAACATCGAACCAATACTTAGTCAAATTTCTGAAGAACCTCTTCAAAGCCTGAAGCTACACGGAAGGAACTCAGAGAAGAACTTTAAACCGCGCCACTTTCGCGTCACCAGGAAAACAGCCTCTCACAGAAGGGCATTCCCAGAACGACGTCACGCCACGAGCCATCCACGGAGTTCCCTCAAACCAGGAAAGGAACTTCCGACTTAAAGCAAGTAATCAAACAAAATTTCCATCTCTTGCTTTGCTGGTGAATTAATCTTTAAAAGTAAAGATAGAAAAGTTCTCTGCTTGTGTAACTTCCTTAGGCGGAGTTCACGAAATAGCCACAAGGGCTAGACTTTAACTTTCTTCAAAATAGCGCATTTGTGTGTATATGTGTGTATGTGTGTTTGTTTTGTTAGCTTAATTCATGTATTTTAACTAGAATAGTGAATAAACTCTCATCAAAAGAAATCTGTTTTCTGTTGTGTAATATTCAGATCAAACAATGTGCCCAGAACCTGTTACCTATGCTCATAAATTTACATAAAGTACTATTTTGGTTTGTTCTTTTCGGTGGCCACGAATAAGATAAACGAAATCGTTACAGATATACTGATATAACAAATCGCGGGACGATTGTTAATAAAGTATAAATCGGACGTTTTGATTAATATCAATTAATCATATCAAATCAACCCTAATTTTAATATTTGAATTCCCTAAAGCTAAAAATTCATAATAAAAGCTTAACCAGAGCTAGAATTCCTTTACAATATTACACTACATATCATGATGGAAATGCTTTGTTGCCATCTGTTGTGCGAGAGCTTCCTTTTTTGAGTTTTGCAGTCATTACTTAAATGACCGTGTTTTTCTGATTCCTACCCTTTTTAGCTGACATATTGTTTGTAACATGATCTTGTATTTTATTGCAAGAGTTTGGACACCCCTCATTAACAAAGCTCTACACATTGCACACTTCTTGCATGTGTTTATTAAATATTTTGGATAATTTGATCATGCTTTCAGTCTGTTTATTGTATCATGTTTAATTCCTTTCTTCAGTTTTTCTCATTTAATCAGTTTTCCCATATTAAAAATAAATAAATAAATAAAAAATCTTGCTGGGCCTAGTTATGAAAAAAGAAATTAAGAAAAAATTGCAAAAAAAATAAATATAAAATAAAGACATGAAATAAAGTCATGGGATTAGTAACAAATGTTTTTTTTTAATTAATTAGTTTATTTTTAAAAAGAAATTAATACTTTTATTTGGCATGGATGCATTAAATTGATCAAATGTAACAGTAAGGACGTTTACATTGTTATAAAAACATTTTAAATAAATGCTTTTTAACTGAAGGAATTTATATATATATAGTTCTTTCTTGGTTGAAATATATAAATATATGTTGTATAAATGAATGAATAGCCACATTGGTTGATACTGATTTTTATAGTCATGAAGATTTGATTGTACCTGTTACTAAGGGAGTATGTCTCATTCGTACCCACACAGGGAATGGTATTAAGCACAGAAATATCCAGACCAATCATAGTCTATAATGAAAGTTATTAAACATAATCTCTGTTGTAAATATTTGAGGAGGTTGACATCTGGTTGAGAGTCCATTTGTGCTTTGTATAATGTGCCCCAAAGCACTCCACTTCTCTCTCCCTCATGTAAAATGCATTCGGCCGTCTGTTGCTCCCATTGAGTTGAAGTCTGGAGTGTGGATTTTAGTACACCCACCACAAACTTCTTTGTACATGTCAGCTTTCTTCCACTGGTTTGTTCCATCAACACTGTTTTTATGTTTTTCTTTGCTGCCAGCACAGCACTTTCACCCATAACTACTCTGGTTTGGGAGTGCAAAACCATTATCGAGGCTTGTTGCCATTGTTGCTGTACTCACTATGTTCCGTTTACAATGCTGATGCAAATTTTCCTGTCCTCGTTCTGTTGCAATAAAGATCAACTTTCAGCAAGAAATAATATTTGGGAGGCTTTTTCTTTTTCTTGGAGAAAAAAAGGGGGAGGGGGGGGGGGGGGTCTGGGCGTTAAACATTTGTGATTTTTGCATGGCCATTTACTATAGCTATTGATTTTCTGGGCTCATAATTAACAGTTTGTTGTGATCTATACCAATGTCTAATAATTTAACTTTTTATGCATTTCTGAGAGGAGTCTTACATGTACATATTGCAATATATTATTGTAATATAAATCATTGATTAAATAATTGATTCTAAATCATACTGCACTACTTGCTACATCTTGATCTCTTCAAGAAGCTTATTGATGATGTTATTAATTATAAAATCAGCATTACTCCTCTGGGATTAGATCAACCCTTCAAACGATTACAGATTACAATTAACTGATGAACCTAAAGGCAAGAGATGCTTCTAAGCATTTGTCCGCAACTAAAGCCTTATTAGCAAGTTGCAAGAATCGCTGTGTTTAAGCTGTTCTGCATACCAACAACATTCTGGACATGTAAGTCTATTAAAGGTGATTAATTGTGCTCCAGTTGCATTGAGCAATGCACAATTTATGAAATATTTCAATAAATTAAATTTACTATAAATATTATAATACAGCAGACAAACAAGGAGCAAGACATCTTTAACTATCCAAAATTGTACTTTTGCATGTAAATTGTCAAATGATTTCCAATGATTTTATTCTCTAGTGATTAATTTTGCTTTAATTAAGCTTATGTTGAGTTGTTCAACAAAATGACCTTAGGTGATATAATTTAGTCTATAAAGGTCTAGCACATAATTTCTGAGCCATTAGCATCACCAAACTGAACTGCATGAAAAATAACAGGTTCTCCTGAAATTTTCCTCCATCTACCATTGGTCAACAAAACTTATGCCAGGACTGGTGGGGAGGCTCAAACTAAGTAAATTATTTTGATAGCACCATTAAGCTAAATGGTCAATCGTTCCTGTTTTCTTGTTTTGTTAACTTGTAGGGCAGTATTTTAAAAATATGTGGAATAAGTTTGGCTGTGCTGCTCATTAACTTGCAAAATAGTCTTAAAACACAACATGAAAAAGAACTGCGACAAGCTTGTGGAAAAAGTGATATTTTGTTGCCTTATTGCCCAGCTACAATTTTACACTGTACATGGAGAACAAAGTATTTTAACATCAAAATGACACATTTTAGCTCTAAAGGAATACTGTGGGTTCAGTACAATTTAAGCACAATTGACAGCACCTGTAGTACAATGTTGATTGCCACAAGAATTCATTCGTCGACCCATCCCTCCTTTTCTTTAAAGAAAAGGCAAAAATCTAGGTTACAGTGAGGCACATACGTATTAAAATATTGTTTTCATAGTACAGCCACATGACATAAACAACATGCATGTTAATGGGATTTAAATGTGAAAATTATTATGCGTAAAGTTAGTAGATTTTACGCCTGAATAACAAGAACAACTTTACTGCTCGCTAGTTTTGAAAGAATTCATGTAAGTGATTTAAGTGTTAAAAGCTTCACATATCTTTTAAATTCTCTAAAAATACCTCGTTCACTCCCATTGTAAGCACCTCACTCTTACCTTGATTTTCACTTTTATTTACTTACAGTAGAAAATGAGGAATGTGTTAAAAATACCTTTGTACAGTAGCAATCAACATTATACCACAAATATTCAGCATAACTTGTATTGAACCAACTGTACAAAATGACTTTAAGACATAAAAGTAGAGATACTGTTGATGGATCTACAAATGAAATCCACAGAGACGGAAGTTCCTGTCAGACTAGGACTCCATGTGCAAGCTGATTGGCTTGCTCAGCATGCATTTAGCCACATTCTCTCATGTGTGATGTTCTTTTATAAAATAGCTTCCTATTTAACCTCAGTCTACAAAGATGTGCAAACCTCAAACAACATTTATCCTCCACACTGTTCCGCACTTCCCTTCTGCTAAAATCCAACGAACCTGTCAAAACTCCTTCAAAGGCATCTTGTTCTTCGCTCAGTTGTTTACATTGCCACGTACTCTCTTTATTAGCAAATAAGGAACACCTGAAATAGGAATATCCGAGATGATCTCACGCTTAGAGAACATTTAAGGTTTATTTTCGGAATGTAGTCATATGGATGATTCTCGGCACGTACGTCGCCGCATATGTTCCTCTTTGTGTTAAAAGTGAAAAAGTGCATTAAAGTACTATTCAAATCTTGCTATTCAGGAAGCATCCATCATTCACTTACCCAGCGCTAAAAGACAGCTTGTCTGCGCAGAACGCCTCGGCAGTCGGGCTGGGATAGCTTTCGCACCTTACATGTTATTGTTGTTGGCAGGCTAATGCATTAACAAGTATGTAGCGCCAGGTTTGTTAGATGGCTACAGAGCCTTGAGAGGAGGGTGACTGAATGGCGGGCTCTGAATGTAGATATCTACTTTTTAACTATTGATCTGGCACGCCACGTGGCTGTTAAACTGTCTGCGTGAAGACAAAGTGATGAGGCTCTTGGTCTGGGCCGGGGATTCGTCGAAGCCCTAAGAGCGTGACATTAAAGGGAAGCGTTTTGTCTGAGATGTCTTTAAATGTTGCCACTCTTTTATATAGTTAAGGCAGTTTGGGTGTCTTTAGGAACTTGGCGTTATGAAGAGCTTCCCGCACTTAGCGCGTAATGAGCTCGGGGAAAGCGCAGACAGACGGAAATGCGTGGAGGCTAATAGATTAATTCAGAATAGTATAGTTTACAGCTTTGCCTCAAGTTCCCTAAAACAACCCGGCGATGGCTAACGTGTTCACAGCGTAATTCACTCACCCTGGCTGCGAGAAGGGCCTCCGTGTGGATTGCAAAAGCTGAGGTTTTTCTGAGTGGCATGTGGTGGTACATGAATAGAGGCTCGTACATCATGGCAGCGGTGCCTGATGGGTTTGGAACAGCACTAAATCATTGACTGCTGTGGAGAGCTCTAGCCCTGGCAGGTTTCCTCATTGTACTGCACTGCAGACCCATCCTCACCACCCACATGAACTAATCGGAAATGCTATAAAATTCTCTGGATGACTTGGGGCTGATAGAAAACCACAGAAATGTCGAACGACATTGATGTCTTTTGATATCAGCATTGAGCCAGGGTGTGATGTTTCCCAATGGATTTTCCCCCCGTTCGATATTTGTCAGTGCTTGAGACATACAGCGCAAATGTGTTTTTGAACAAGCTGACCGATGGGAGAGTACGTCACTCTGCCGGCGTTTTGTATTCTGTCTGTGCTCTTGTGCTATGACCATGGATGTCTGTAATACCTGCAGAAAACTATCTGATAGCATTCCCATTCATCTCATTTGCAGTGCATGATTTGAACTCTGCCATATTAGTTTATGAAACCACAGAACTTTTTGAGTCAATCACCTGAGCTGTTAATACTGCGTGATTAATTACTCTGGAGTGGCAGGAAAATTACATCATGACAACACTGATTAGCAATTTCTCGCTTTTAATAACCTTCCAAAAGTGAATCTGGCACTGGTAAAACATCTGCTGTGCTATTATTATTATTATTTGCTTGCACAAAATGGTTTGTTCCTGTTTTTATGTTTTTCGTTTGCTGCCAGCACTGCACGTTCACCTGTAACTACTCTGGTTTGTGAGTGCAAAACCATTACAGGGGTTTGTTGCCATTGTTGCTGTACTGTGTTTTCTTTACAATGATGATGCAAATTCTCCTGTCTTTACTTTAGGAAAGGAAGGAAAAGAAAGGACGTGACGTGTGGCCAAGTATGGTGTCCCATACTCGGAATTTGTGCTCTGCATTTCACCCATTCAAGTGAGTAGGGAACAATCACACAAACACACACACACACACACACACACACACACACACACACACACACACACACACACACACACACACACACACACACACTCTCTCGGAGCAGATGGGGGTTCGGTGCCTTGCTCAAGTGTCTCACCTCAGTCATGGTTACTGAGGGTGGCTCTCTAACCATTAGGCCACAACCGCTCTTTATTGAAATACTGATCAACTTTCAATCTTGGAAGCTTTTTCCTGCAGTTATCTGGTACTGTAAAGCGTTGTCGCTTGTTCTTGTGTTTCAAAATGGACACATCTAACTAGAATTTTTACAAAAACAAAAAATTTCTGAGCTGAAAATCCACTAACTAATTAGTTGAACAGCTAGCTAATTAGTTAAACACTAGTTAAACAAAATATGGACACTTAAAAACAGGTGTTATTTAAAAACTTCTTTATTTTTTCACAGAGGTGATCTGACTAAAGTTGTGGACACTTTTACCATTGCTGAGCAAAATTTTGTGTTGATTTTTATATTTGTTTTGGATTATTGTCCTGATGGAAGATCCAACCACGGCCCATTATAAGATTTCTAGCAGAAGCAGTCAGGTTTAGATTTTTTATCTGTTGGTATTTGATAGAATCCATGATGCCATGAATCTGAACAAGATTTCCAGGACCTCCGGCAGAAAAACAGGCCAACAACATTAAAGATCCAGCAGTATATTTAACCGTGGGCATGGGGTACTTTTTATCCCTGTTTGTACTAAACCCATCTAGTGGGTTTGCTGCCAAAAAGCTCTTTTTTTTAGTTTCATCTGACCATAGAAGCCAGTGCCATTTGAAGTTCCAGTCATGTCTGACAACTGAATATGCTGGAGTTTGTGTTTGGATGAGCCGAACAACATGTGGTGATGTAGGGGCTGTTTGATGCACTTTTTTAGGCTGACCCCAAGACTCAACTAATCTCTGCAATTTTCCAGCTGTCATCCTTGGAGAGTCTTTGGGCACTCAAACTCTCTTCCTCACTGTGCATTAGGATGATATAGCCCCACGTCCTCTTCCAGGCAGTTTTGTAACATCTTTAGTTGATTGGAACCTCTTAATTATTGCCCTGATGGTGGAAATGGGGATATTCAATGCTTTAGCTCTTTTCTTACAGCTACTTTCTATTTTGTGAAGCTCAGCAATCTTGTTCTGCACATCAGAACTTTATTGTTTGGTTTTACTCCTTGTGATGGATGATTAAGGGGATTTGGCCTTCGTTTTCTTTATATTTCTAATCCTTTGGAACAGTAACTCATAGCTGCACAATTTCATGCTCCTAGTCTCCCTGGTATGCTAAAAAAATGTAAATATGAATGGGAATATACTTCAGAGATATTTTACTCATAAGAATTTCTAGGGGTGCCAATAATTGCGGCCAGCATGCACTGGAGAAAAACATTTTTTTCATCGTGAGATTTTATCCCCACTTTCAATTGTTTTACTTCAAATAAAAGTTAGAATTTTTGTGAATTTTTTGAATGAAAGATCAAAAAGTTCAATGATGCAAATTTATTTTCATAGCTGGCTTTGCTCATATTTACCAAGGGTGCCAATATTAGTGGAGGGCACTGTATGTTGCTTGTAGAAATATGTATTTTGTCACTGGTAATTTTTAATGGCCATCATTGAAGTATTATGCTTTCTGCAGGTAGACAGTATAGTTACAACATCCACCATCAGGGGCTAATGGGACCATGCTAACCCCTGGCGTATCCAATAAAAAAGGCCAAAATATAATCAACAAATATCAAAGTTCAATATGGCGCTGAGTTTTGTTTCAGATAAACCTCCCAGACTCTGTGAGCAATGCTATGTATCTGAAGAGACGTTTGTGTGGGTTTTATGTGGTTTAAATGACAACCCTGATGGAGCATGTCATCCTGGGTAGACCTGTTTCCACCCTGAGATGAGACGCGCAGAGAAGCAGTGCAGAGGTTTTCCTAATCAACTAATTTGTGCTGCTTCTTCCTTCCTGCAGGCAGCACAGTGGATTATCAAAGCCCGCAATGCATAAACACAATAGCAATCATGTGCTAGAATGCTTGATAGATTCAGAGCCCTGGGATGTAAATGACTCCGCTCATGATTACAGCATTTCTGTTTTTGGACTCCCTGTGTTGTCAGAAGACAGTCATGCTCTCTTTTTGGCGAACGATACAGAGCCTTAAAATCAATCTATTTGGTTTATTACAGCAATAGACTACACTGATAGCAGGAAATGGGGAGCAATTGTAACATGAAAATATGCAGTTACATTTGCAATCCAAAACAACAAACAGATCCAAGACAACTTTACAACACAATTCGGTTTTTAGAGGGAGAACTGATTTCTACAATACAACTAACTGCTTCAGATTTTCACTTCTTAATACACTTCTTAACATATCAGAAAATCAGACCTTTTATGACTGGTTAGGATATTTTACATTTTCATTTAATACAACTTCCAAAAGTATTTTTTTCTTTTTCTTTTTATTGATGATTGAATTAATTAACTGATGAACTGTAAAACATATCTTTACAACTTTAAAAATATGATTAAGATGTGTATACTCATGTAGCTAAATATGACATTTTAGAGTCATTTAATTGAAACTTTTGTTGAAAATGGTATTAAAGTTTTTCAAAATCATATATAACCAACACGAACACAAAGAATACATTTAGCAAAGGCATGGTGCCCATTCAAACTGAGGGCATGCACCCTTTCAGAAACAGCTCATTTTGTGAGCAGATGGACATTGATACAATGAATTATACATCTAAGTTAACTAGCAATCACAACACCAGACAATAAGCTGCTCTCAACCTTTGTGCTAAATTAATTTCATATCAAATGATGCATGGACAATAATGTACACAAATTGACAGGGATCGTTGATTGCTAAGCCTTTGGTTAGTTAATCCAGTCCTTGGCTGTCGTGATTGTGCATGTAAATACCTTGTAATCATGCCAGTATCCAACAACTCAATTCAAACAGGAACACACTAAGAAATGGTTAAGCATCTTCATCACTTCTCATTCATAATGTCAATTCTGATCTTTGTTGATCCTGAAGAAATCTCTAGAGAGGATGATGCAGGCTCTAGCGTTAAGGGAATAGTTCAACCACAAATATAAATTCTGTCATCATTTAATTCAATTCAATTCAATTCAGGTTTATTTGTATAGCGCTTTTTACGATACAAATCGTTGCAAAGCAGCTCTACAGGAATTTAAGTTT
>JAFVLL020025856.1:0-14132 GCA_021397915.2 Tor tambroides | reverse complement strand
ACTGACACTCTATCCTCCAGTTTGATACTGTTAAGTGCTTTGACGCAATCTGTATTGTTAAAAGCGCTATATAAATAAAGGTGACTTGACTTGACCATTTGACATGTCTGTACAAAAATCAGTAGGGATCATCAACAACATGTCCTGGAGGTACCTGAGAAGATTGAAGACAGCGTCACCTAGTGTTCCAGAGATGTAATGTTTCTTACAAAACTTTTAAAAATGTAGTTATTTTTATGTCCTTTTGTTCCCTGGTTTATGCCGATTCTGACGATGTCTCATTTGCCATTTTCCATCAGTGTGTCTGTCCGCTATGTTGAAGTAACTGTTTTTTTGCTACTTCTCCTACAAATTTTGTCTAATTTTGTCCAAAATCTGATCATATGATCTTTGAACCGAGCCAAATACCTCTCTAGAATAGACCGTACCCGTTGTTTTATGCTAGTTAGCTTAGCATTCTAAACATTTGCCATTCGTTCTAATGTGACTCTTCAACTAGCAGGTTAACTGTAAGATACATTAGTGATAAGATAGCTTAGCATGCTATTCTGTCTAAAATGCTAAGTCATGGTTTTGTGAGCTCATTCTCACACCTAAAACTCTCCTCAGCAGCCTGTTGAAAGTGTGTCAACTGAGTGGCACTCTCTGCTAAGCCACTGGCCCCAAACCTTTCAGGTCGTGGGTTCGAATCTGGTGTTGCACATTGCATGACCAGCACGTTAACTGTGGCAAGAAATTATGCTTCTTTTCTAGATGTTAGAACTATGTGATAGCTCAGATAGCCCAAAGTTATCTAACAAGGTGCAATTATATCTTAGAACTAGAACAAGAAAGTAATGTCACCTCGCTTACCATATCAAACTCCATTCCTTCAAAATTTCTTAAACACAAAATTGACTTATCAACATGTGACAAACAAGACCTAGAAGAACTTTTTCTAAACGCTGATTCGCTCACACTAACTAACAATAACTGTCTGGAAGTTACCAATGTTGAGAGAACTTCTGCTCATCCTAGTCCCAGTGATGATGAATTATTCGAATTTAGTTGCAATGAAATTCAACCTGTCCTTTGTGTTAAGGACACGCAGGACAACAGCAGTCCTACACCTCCATCTCCAAGACCCTCTAACGACAGTACAAAAACTACTGATTTGCCACCTAAGAAATTTTCTAGTAAAACAGCAGTCAAGTTACTGCAAAAAAAACTGTCAATTTAACAGAAAGCTTTGCTTTTACAAAAAGTCACAGCTTCAGTTACAATGTTCTTTGTCAGTTTTTCTTGTTCATTTTTAAGCAAGCAAATGTACTGTAACCGAAGATGACTTTTTGTAAAAGGAAAGCTTTCTGTTAAATTGACAATGTTCTTAGTCAGTTTTTCCTGTTCATTTTTGTTTAATAAAGCATATGAAGAGTTTGGTTCCAAAACACTATAAATCCATTTTGATTGAGTAAAAATGTTTTCTTTACCAAGAAAGTGGCAAGATGAAAACCACTATTTTCTGTTTCAAACTTTCACATAGCATCTTTAGGTTATTACAACATTACAAATTCAAATCCAGATTTTGATTTTCAAAGATTTATTATAAAAACTGATGATATTCCCCCCAAAATGCAATAAGTCCATGACACATTTTTTTTAATGGAATAAATCCACTGAATCAATATAAAAGAAAAAAAAAATCATATTGAAACTGTTGAAAATACATAAAAGTAAGTTGATCCACATATGACAGCCTGAACTTGGTCAATACTAATCTTATATACAGGCACTTTACTGAAAATACATTCAATCAGTCATTGCTCCCATAATGAATTCAACGGGTCATCTTGTTAATGCTATAAATTAATTACAACACTAAAAGAATGTGCAATGTGTTATCTAACCCTTGCCCGTTTCATGACCACGCCTTTTGAAATAGAGCGTCATTGCAAAATGTGCAGAGCTGTGGGTCCCCAGGAAGAAGTTTGAAAACCACTGGTCTACTCTAGATGAAGAGTTTACGCTGACTACCAGTTCTTTTTAAAGGGATATGATGCGATTTCAAGGTTTCCTTTCTCATTGGAGTGTTACAAGCTGTTTGTGCATAGATAAGATCCCTAAAGACTAAACTCTCAAACCCAAAGAGATATTCTTTATAAAAGTTAAGACTCGACCATGCCCACCTAAAACGGCTCATTTAAACACGCCCCCACGTCTACGTCACTATGTGGGAAAATTTGCATAACATTTTTTGGACGACGTGCTTACATTTCTTTTAAAAGTTACTCGTATCCGATGTGTGGTGAAACAAGCCAAAAATAGCATATGACATCACAAATCAATTTGAATAGTACGTTGAGTTTAATATATTGACATAGAATTCATATAGAAACGTTTTTAATGCAATAGTTACATCTATACATCAAAATAATATAGCCTAGTACAAATTCTTCAGGACAGTGATGATCTTCAGCTTCGCTGAAAGCTTGCGAGTGGAATAATACTCAGGTGATACTAAGCATGTCACATTGTCGGTGTTTTTTTAGTAATTAAATCCAAATGTGTTCATCAGTGATTGTATATCAAAGCCAGGGACATGTTTGTGTGTATTTTATTTTGTGGTTTCAATGGAACGAACGGGACTGAAGCGCTCGTCTGAGCACGAGCCGTCACTGACAGCAGCAGCAACGAGCACTCAGCGTGATTTCAAAAGCAACACATTTCAGCATCAGATCGCCTTTTATTTAAACACAAACGAATTAAATTAATACTCTGCTGTTTCACTGTTTCTTTTTCATTTGTTACAGGTATGTCTGTACCATGAAATGTATAAAAAAAAAAAACCCTCACTTTTCAATGACGTAGGAGTCGCATTTACAGGGGATAATTCGATCTGTCCGCTTACACGGCAGGCGCAAATGCACGTATCCGATTCATATCTGATTTATTTCCACGTATGAATGAGGCCATTATGTCCTCACTGAATGCAACAAATGCCTAGTTTATAGCGGGTTTTATTGTTTTAGTCTTGTCGCGCTGGGACCATAGCCTGTAAAAAGCCTGGGAAAGGCATCACAACATGGTAAGGGGTGTAACATTTCCGTCTCACGCTTGAGGTATTCAGCCAATTACAACGCACTGGATAGCTGGCCAATCAGAGCACGCCTCGCTTCTCAGAACGATGAGCTTTTTAAAAATCGATGTGTTTCAGAAAGGCGGGGCATAGAGGAGCAACAATAATGTACAGTATGTAGAAAATAATGTGTTTTTTGAACCACGAACCACGTAAACACATTGCATTAACACAAATACACAAAATAATGTTCTTTTTAGCAACATCATATGACCCCCTTTAAGGGGATGCTGGAAAATGTCAAACCTAAAAGCTAATTTCCATTTTGTGCAGTTTTAAAAACAGTTCTGGCTAAATCAAAATAAAATTGAATCAAATTTAATCAAGCTCAATTAAATGTATTTTAATAACATTATAAGCATTGCCATTAACAGAGTGTCTATTTACATTAAGTGCAAATAGCCTGCCTTGTTGGCAAAGGCTATTTACACTAATTCCGCCCACCAACGTGTGCTTGTGATAGTCAACACTGCAAAAAGACGCTCATTCATCATCAGTTTCAGTGGCGTAGATGGAAAGGCCCATGCTTTTTGATGTGATCAACCAGAGTTCGAACCTGCCTTTTGCCAACTTTTTTTCCTCCCTTTTCAAATCTCATTTCACATCAGAAAGGCATTTATTTTCAATAAAAATGAAGGAAATAATCCAAAAAATTGAAAATAAAGTATCGGGTAGGGTTAGGTGTAGGGAGGGCTTTATTGTCCCAATAAGGTGGCATCCATTTAATAGCCTAATTTGAATTAAAACTATAATTTACACTCATGAAGGATATCAGAGCAAATCAGACAATTTAAGATTCGATCAGATTGGTGTTAAAACCACCAAAAGAGCCAAATTCCGCAAAGAGGCCCAGGATCCCGAGACAACAGGATGTTCGTCATAAATCTGTCCACGATACCCTAGAGCCAGCCAGTTTGAAGCAAGCCTCTTTCACAGAACAGCTTACAACATTGACACAACGAACACTTATTGATAATCCCAACTCAGGAAGGAGATTGTCAAATTTGGGGCAAGTAATCAAGATTGACGGTCAAAGAGATGCACAGCATGGCCATCACATGTAAATCTGTGATAGAAATCATGAGCTTCCTTAGGCTGACTTCCCCCAACCAACTAGCAGACAAGAACCAGACTGAAATTCCTTCCAAAACCTTTTTGACCTGTGTTCCTCAGAGCACATTCTCACGTCCACAGAATTGCACAGAAACTGTGTAGATGCACCTAAAACCATCTTAAAAGACTTATGAGCAATTAATGATTTCTATGCATAACTCCATATTACGTATGTAACCCACACATTTGACTATCATGTTTTAATCACTCATTGTGTATGTCTTTTTAATAACTATTGAATAGCTTAAGGGTTCATATTCTTGTTTGGTATGATTGAGTTTGAAAAATCATGCTTTAAGCGTTTCTATCAATCAATTCTTTATCAAATGTATCATATTCTGGTTATAGAAATCATGTCCAAAATTATACTCTCCAAGAGCAGGAAAGTTCGGACCATGTGACTGACGAGATAACATGTTGATTTATGGATTGGGAGGAGAAACAGAGCAACACCCAGAGTTATGACAATATCTAATTGGTCAACACACCATTTTGGGATGTGTCCAAAACCCCAGTCAAAAACTCAGGACACCATCAAACCATGCTTTTTAGCTTTTAGCTCTCTTCTAGCTTTTTAGCCATGCTTTTTGTCATCACTTTCTGCGTTCTTTTGAGCACCATTCCAGCGTGCTTCCGCCTGCATGCCAGCTGCTACTTAACCACGATGAGAAGAAAAACCACCTAGTCTCGTTAAATCCTTTTATTCTTTTACTTTAGTTTCTTTTCTTTCCGTTGAGTTTCGTGTTCTAAGTTTGCCGCAAAGTCCAGCTCCAACTGCACCCGCTTCTAACTTCAACTAGCAAGTGACTCCGAAACCATTCATCAGCCAACGCCCAACCATTGGCTTCCCAAGACTTCACTATAAACGACCACTGAACTGTCAGCCAATCAGCAACCTCGGGAAAGCCCTTTCCTGCAAGGATGATGACAAAAGGGAATCCCTTAACACAAAGGCAATGCAGTAATCCAGATTTTTGCTGAGCTGGGGCATTTAATATAAATTTTAACCTCATTGAGGAAGTCAATGCGAGGGTTAAATAAGTGATTGGTTGTTCAGGTCTATGCAATTGCACATATTGCTGTAAACTTGGGATTTCACATTTTCATTTTCTTAAACTCATTCTTTAGTTTACATGTCTTAGGTTTATCCAATAAAGTCTTATTTATATTGAAAAGAGAAGCATCTTGTGTTTTGTGCTTACAAGATAATGTCTTAAACTGCCGATCTTGTTACTGTGCTATTTAATAGTGTTTTCACTATATTTTGGATTTTAATATCCAGTGCAGAGTTGATGTTACATGGCTCGTTCAGTGAATATCCGGCCAACTCAGTGATCAGCCATAAAACAGTGATTCTGTTCAAATTCCCTATAAAATCATAAATGATTCCCTTTGATCTAAATTGACCTGTTTCCCTTACACTCAATATTTTATTATTGTGTACTGTTTTATAATGTACTACAATACTGAGGTGCAGATAATTGCCACCATTTGCAATAAGTAGTATAAATAGCAGAAAATCTTGGTATTCTTGGTATGAAAATCTATAGGTATTTGAACAGTGTTAATAGCATATCGTTAAAAAATACTGCTATTTTCACTTAGTGTAAATAGCCGCTGCTTTAAATTATTTTTTTTGGTTCACAGGGTAGGTTAAATCATACACATCTACCTAAGGCCACACCAGATCTATAGTGTTTGCAGTTAAAAGTTAAATATGTCAATGCATGACAAAACATAAGTGTTAAGATGACCGATTCATCTTTGCTATTAATAGACACACTTTACTGTTTGTTATTACTATTGTTTATGTTCCTTTTTTATTAGCTTTAACTTATTAAAATCTGTTCTGTGTTTCTGATATTGTTGTGAATAACTGAATATATTTCCTTACTGTGTTCTATTTTGGGTACATAAGAGCCTTCATCCATGAAGAAAATCTGGCTGGAAAAGTTTCAGCAGCATGGATAAAAAAAGGGAAAATTAAAGCAAAAATATAAAGTAAGTAAATATGATGTTGCATGTTGTCTTTTATTTTTCCATAAATATGAAAAACCAGTTAAAAAATGTTTAACTAATTGTGAGTTTCACAAATTTTATATGATCTGAAGAGTCCACTGTCAGGGACAGAGGGAGGGGAACTGACAGCAGCATCTTGGAAGTGGTATGGGGTGATGAATGCTTCATTAGGTTCTCTAAGCCATTCATCACACCTCCTGTGCTTATACAGTCTGGTAACCAAGATGATGATATTGGTTCCTCTCCCTCTGTTTCTGGCCCTTCTGATGATGCTGGCAGGAAAAGAAAGAGAGGCTCAAGAGAGAGTGAACTTCTAGTGTATTTGAGAGAGCTGGAGGAAAGGGAGGCAAAGTGAGAAGAACAGGCACAACTGAGAGAGGAAAGAAGAAAAAGAGAGTTTAAAGAAAGAAAAGAGAGAGAGGAAGAAGCCAGAAAGAGAGAAGAACACTTTAGGGCAAGAATGGAGCTTAGAGATGAAGAAATGAGAAGAGAAGCTGCAGCCAGGGAGGAGAGGTTTCCTTACTTTAATGGCCATCCTATACCAATTATTAATAAAAAATAATAATTGTAATGAATAAGAATACTAATAATAAAAAAAATAACAAATAAGTAGGTACACACACAAAAAAATTTTAAAAAGTAAAATAATCTCTGGTGTGTTTTTTTTCTATTAAAGTGATTATGGTATTAATCCTTTCAAGCCTAAATTATGTTCCAGGAACACTATTATGACCATTCTTAGTAGTGGTTCTAGGAGAAGCAGCAAGGACAGGAGGAGGTAATGATTATTTTTGTTTTACAGTAATTTTCTAAATACAATCCTCCCATTTCCATAAGTGTTTTTTCCTCCTCAGCTACAATAGACTCTATGCGCGACTACTTCCGCGTTTCGTGTCAGTTGCTCCGCAACTTCCGGTGCTGCGCCGGAAGCGGTTTTTCCCTACCGTTTCAATGAGCGCTCTCAGCATGGCATTTTACACTCGCTGCTTGCAAGAACTTCCACGGATTACAGTGAACGATGTCAATCGAATTGTAAGATTAGCATCGGTCACTCCTTCAAGTAAAAAAGAGAAAGGCTTCAAATTGTATGTTTCGAGCTATATCGACAACTTTGAAGGTATGTATTCTCAAGCTAACAAGCTAACGTTAGGTAGCTTCGTTTGTGACAGTGCATACCAGGGGTGATTCTAGGATTTTTATTTTAGGGGGGCTCAGCCCCCAGTGAGGACATTATTACATATATATATATTCAAATGAAAATGGCAACATGATCGTTTTATAAAGTATATGCGTTCATATGTGCTTCATTTTCACTGGAGGAAACCTGTGGTGTGATGAGGGGTGAACAGCAGCGAAAACTTAGGCTACAGTAATGTTAGATGGGGAACCGATTGCTCCCCGTGATATTTTGTAAACTGTATTTATGACAAAGAACAGCACTGAAGCAGATATTAAAACAATCGATCGATAAACACACACCTGGTCCTCTGTTTCTCGCTCTGCACCGCCGCGGTCTGATGATTGAAAAAGAACGCACTGAAAGACAGGGAGCACTGAAAGTCGATCGAAGTCTCCCGCCGTTTTCATATAAAATTTAACGGGGACTGAGGCAATCATGAATTCGTGTAGAGTTTATGGAGCTAATTGCAAATTTCTAGGGGGGCTGAGTAGTCATTTTGGGGGGGCTATAGCCCCCCTAAAAATGGCCTAGCGACGCCCACGGTGCATACTCTTATAGGATGTGTTTTGTTTACTTGACCTTTTTAAGATCTTCTGTTTTTTATAGTTTCGCTAATGTTATTGTGTTAATACGATCTGTATGACCCTTTAAAGCTATGTCATTTTTTTCAGTCTCTGAAAAGGATCAGGTGACAGGAGAGATCAGCGTGAGGGCGACTTGAGGAAGAGAGAAGCCACATAGTTTCAGAGTAGGGAGACAACACTAGAGAAATAAAGGATGAATTTATTGTTCATATTTTAAAATAGTTAAAATTTTCTAAACTTTTTTTTAAATTAAATTTCTATTAATTTATACAGTAAGTTTAGAAATGCAGACATAAGTCTATTCAGTAAATAAGTGTAGCACTTTAAAAGAAAGATACTGATTTTGAAATATATATATATATTTAGATAGATATGTAATTTGTGGCCATCCATTTACTATGTCATTGTTTAATTATCTTTATAGATTACATTAAAGGACTCCAAACCTGTCATACTGTCCCAGTGTAGCTGTTCCTGTGTTGCTGGCACAGCACTGTGCAATCATATTGTTGCATTATTGTACCAGACTGCACATTACTCTCAGCTTGGCATCAGTGCAGTTCCTCCAGTTCGCAGCTGTACTGAAACTGAGCAGAGCTGGCACAAACCACGAACAATGGTAAGTTTAAGTGAATTTTTAAAGAATTTTAAGAATAAATGGTATTAAATGATTGCTTTCCTAACATTATTCCTTGAGGCACACAAACCTTGTTTTAAATTCAACTCATTGCTCTTTAAAAGACCTAAAACTTGTGTGTCAGATTAGTGAGATGTCCAAGACATGCACTGTTGGTGGGCCTCCAGGAACGAGTCTGGCAAACACTGGTTCATACTAATGTGACTATTGGTATTCCTAGGGAGTTTACTATGTGGACAAAGGGATATTTCACAAAAAAGTCATGGCATTTACTCACTCTCATGTCATTCCAAACCCGTATTACTTTAACACAAAAACATATATTAGGCAGCATGACTGTTTCAGTCACTATTCACTTTCATTGCATCTTTTTTCTCCATACAATAAAGATAATGGTAACTGAGTCTATAAAAATGTGCAACTTATTTTTCATACTATTTTTATTATTATTTTTTACTATTTTTCATTTCTGAAAAATAAAAAGTCCTGCAAGTGGCAGAGGTGTATAAGGACTTTACCAGCACTACAGCCCCTTTAGTCACCACAATGGGGATGTCCAGTGACGATTGGATGGTGGATTCTGCTTTCGGTAAAGTTCAGGCTGGGAGCGTTCTGTCATACCAACAGCCAGCAGCAACAACACGCAACATTACTCCCCATCAAGATGCCCCACCACGACCACCTCTGCCACTAGATGGTTACAACCTTGACCCATCTGTGTGCTTATTTGTACATAGCAAACATGAACAACGGCACACAAGATTGAGCATGCCACCAAAGACCAGAGTGCTTCGATGGATTGGCACTCCGTTAGAAAGCCACGAGTAACATCGTCCCGATTTAGAGAGGTTTGCCATGTACGGGGGCAGAGCTCTGCTGAACACTTGGCTGAAAGAATCCACAAGGGAACTCGTCAGACAGCAGACATGAAGAGAGGCCTTGAACTGGAACCTGCAGCGGTGGAAGAATACTGTCTGTTGCGTGGAGTGAACTTCTACCCTTGTGGATTCCTAATTCACCCAGATGCACCTTGGCTTGGCTCCTCTCCTGATGGTATCGTTTATGACCCCACAGAGCACCAGGTTTTTGGCCTTTTGGAGATAAAGTGCCCAAATCTGAAAAGCTATGTTGACTGCCCTTACCTGAAGCTGCAGAATGGCACACCAGAGCTAAAACAACAGCATGCTTATTACTGGCAAGTGCAAGGTCAGATGCTGATCTCGGGATTGGACTGGTGTGATTTCGTTGTGTACGCACAAGATGACATGATGATCCAGCGCATCTACAAAGACTGTAGAATGTTTAAAACCATTAGAGAGAGGGCTGACCATTTCTTTTTTTATTTCTACCTGCCAAGATCCTTAATGTAAAAAAAGAAAAAAAAAGAAATTCAAGTTGATTTACATTGTAAAAAGTTATTTATTTACACATTTTCAGAAACACTGTATCAAAGTTATTTATATTTACACGTTTACAGAAACACTCAGTTATTTATATTTACAGAAACGCTGTATCAAAGTTATTTATATTTACATGTTTACAGAGACACTCAATTATTTGTATTTACATGTTTACAGAAACGCTGTATCAAAGTTATTTATATTTACATGTTTACAGAGACACTCAATTATTTATATTTACATGTTTACAGAAATGCTGTGTCAAAGTTATTTACAGACACATTATTAAAATTGTTTACAGTCAACATTTATATTCTCTACAAATAAATTCAAATTGATCTGTCCCCTACAGCAAGTGTCTTGTCTTTAATCCTTTGCCCATGCTTTTACCAAGGGGCCATTCTGGTAGTTCACAAGGAGGCAAGCAACAGTGAATAGCTGGTTGATGCTCCCTGTGATGGAAAGAGGGATGACTGTATCAAACAGCTTGTGTTGTTTCACCCTGCGGATGAGACGCTCAACATGGACCCTCAGTCGAGCAATGGATTGAGTTTCCTTTACCTCATCAGCCGACATCTGTTGTCTTTTTGACAGGTAAGCAGGTCTGTAGACTTTGCATGGCACACAGTCGTCCACAAGAAAACCTTTGTCGACCATAATAGCCATGTCAGGTTTCAGCAGAGACACAATCCCAGACTGCTTGAGAAGCTCCTTGTCACTGATGGATCCTGCATACAGGGATGACACAAAGGTGACTGCGCCATGTGGTGCCATGCCAATTAACCCCTTGAAGGTGCAGTGGGATTTATAAGAGGAGAACACTTCACTTTGAAGCAGGAGAGAGGATGGAGTTTGGCACCGCAGCTCTGTGCAGTCGATCACCACTTGTGTGTCTGGATAGTCCTGGAACTCCTTTGGCATGTGAGCCTTGACCGCCTCCTCAGACATCCAGATGCGCACTGATCCAAGAACGGTATAAAGAAAATTTGCCCAGGTTGTTATAATTCGACTTACGGTGGACTGATGAATATCAAATCTGTGAGCCAGATCCCTTTGTGTCAGACCAACTGAGAGATGGACCATGAAGAGAAAAACTCATCTATGGGCTGCAGGTTCAATAAGTCTCCAGAATGCCATTAAGTGATTGTAAGTCACAAGCCTACATAAGATAATACATTGTTGGTCATTTTGTGATATATATTATCTCAGTTACTTTTAGACTGTATTGTAGCTTACTTGTATAGTATACAAGTTTACTGACATGTAAATAAAATATCTACATGGGCATACTGTATTATGCAAAGACCAGAAAATTATAATACAGCATCTTAATAATGATATAATATAATATTATTTATAAGTTTTAAATCTTACCTAGTGTAGAACCGTATGTCATCGTCTGATGCAGCAAATCTGCCCAAGCAAAATCTCTGACGGACAGACAGTTCTTCCACCTGTTTCCTCAGTTGTTCCACTTCCTTTCGGAGATCTTCTGACTGATCTAAAGAAAGATCGACAGCCGCAGGAACGGGAAATGAGCAATAATCATGCTCCTGATGCTGGAGGTCCATAGGCACAGGATCTTCGTTCAGTGGAGGGGAAACTTCTCTCCTCTGCCATGCCCCGGTGCGCCTTGGTGCTGAAGTGGAGTAGTTGTTCCACTCAAACAAAGTGGGCACTGCACCTTTCTTCAGTAGCCGGCGTCCTGAGGGAGTCGATGGCTCGATCAAATCATCACTATTGAAGTGACGACTGCAGACTCTTGGTGTTAGGAGTGATATTAAAATCCTCACGTCAGATATAGTGAATCCATTTTTTACTTGTTTCCTTGTCCAAAGGGAAAGTATGGAAACTAACCACAGAATTAAACCTTGAGGCTGTGTCACATAATGGGACACAGCAATACATAAACGTTGCACCTTCACACCGAAGGCACTTGAAGCTTCTTGGACTCATTAATAAAATGTTATATTTTAATATAATATACTAAAATGTTGTTACTACTGTTAATAAAATATATAATATAAAATAATTATTTGTAATCGCTAGCTAATCGAAAATTTGACTGATAGCCAGCTGTGGTAATAGTGCTGTCTTTCTGAGAACGCTAAACCGGAAGCTCGTGTACAACTGAGATTTTAGCGGAAACACGTAGGCGGTGGGCCGTACATAGAGTCCATTTAGCAAATTTTAGAGCTATGAACAGATGTTAACCAGTTTTACTATGATAGAATGAAAGCCCCATGACAAATTATATGTTGACTGAAATAATAATAATTCTGAAATAAAAATATTTAATTCATTTGTTTAACTGGGGGTGTGATTTGTAATGTATTTATAATAGAACAGAACTTTTATAGAACTTTTTAATAAGGGAGAGTTGCAATACATGATTGTAAACAGTCATGCTCCATTAATACTCACAGCAAATGACAAACTAACATTTCATTTATACTGTTTCAGCATTGACCTTTAAATCATTATTAACTACAGTGCTAAGCAAAGTGAATTTTACATTTGCTGCACCTGCTTCCAAACAAATCAATACCATATGATTGAGTATACACAGTAAAGTTGTATTCGAGCCTTTCGACATCAATGATTCAACCCTGAGGCAAAATTAGACGCTGTGTTTAGAGATGCTGATGGAATTGGCGAGGGGGCAGCTGATGAGGGTGGTCCTACACGAGAATCCCCTCATAAAATATCTGACAAAGAAGTCTGGCAGAAAACTCTTCCCTGCAGTTCCAAAGGTTACCTAATGTCTAATATAAGTTTATAAGCAAAGAATCTTTCATTTATTTATTAAAGAAAGTTAGCTGATGAATCTATCAGTCAGTCAATAACTGTTTACACCCTATGAGCAGCACACACTTTCTAATATAAGGGAAACATAAATTTTGTTCAAAGGGAATCAATTATATGTGAAGGGGTAGGTGGAGTAGTGCCCCATCAAATATTGTCAGGAGCCGCTACTCATTGATGCTGTTTTTTTTTGTTGTTGTTGAGATTTTGGATGTACATTTACTTTATAACGTAATATATAATAAAATACTGATATTTCATTGCTGAGTTAACCTTGTGCTGTCTCTATGCTTTATTTAATACAAGGTGGGGTTTGTTGAACATGGAGCCACCAATGGGAAACCTTGCCTCTAACTGAACTGCTACACAGGACATGAGGCGAACATGCACTGTCCTGACCCAGTTTGCTAAAGCAACATTTCTTTATGACCTTCCTTCATGAGTGCGATCTGACCATGGTGGGGAAAATTCATAAAGTGCCCTGTTCATGAATCTTGTTCAAGGTGTGGAACAGAGAAGTAAAATAACTGGAAAATCTTTTCACAATCAGCGTATTGAGTGGCTTTGGAAAGACATTCCCAACAAGTGGTCCAGTACTTCTCTAACTTATTCTACACTCTAGAGCAGTGGTTCTCAACCGGTGCAAGTATGTATGGCTGCAGCCCGGAGACCTCCAAGTGGGAGGAACTAGCCCGGAGACCTCCAAGTGGGAGGAGCTTTTGCCGCAAGTGGGCTGGACTTCACAAATGGGCAGGGGTTAAGCGGAAATTTCACAGCGCGTCATTGCCGGTGTGCGCGACGAATGAGGATTTAATGTTTTTCATTGTAGTTTAAATTTCATTTATTACCAAAAGGTTGTAATATATTTTTGTGACAACTGTAAACACTCAAGTATATGGCTAGATATTACTTTTATAATTAAATCAGTATTAAGAAAAGGAATGTGTAATTAGATCAATAAAATGTTTGCTGTAATGTAAAAATAAATCACCACCCACCTTTACTGTATATTCTTCCCCCTTTGCATAGTCTTTTAATGAAGGTGAATTCAAAATAAACATTCTTCCCTACATGTTACACAAATTAATGCAAGTTTGAAATCTGAGAGTGGATTATTTTATGTTTAGATTGTTAGAACCACCTGGCTCTAGATGAAGCAACACATGGAAGTGATTTAACAAATAAACATTTAATCAGAAATAAATCAAAATAGTAATACAAGCATTAACTCAAAAAAACAATCCAAGACTGAAGAGGAAAAGATTAATGGTACCACAGT
>JAFVLL020025855.1:0-16844 GCA_021397915.2 Tor tambroides | reverse complement strand
ACGGTGTTTGCATGCTCTTATCACAGATAAAGTGAATTAAATGCAATATCTGTCAAATACACAAACATTTTTATGAGCAACAGAAACACTTTTTACATAGGCTGTTTAAAATACAGCCATCCGTTCAAGAATAAAGTTCAGCATAAACATATAGGCTACAGACTACCAATAACGTGGGGGTATATATGCTTTTATCAGTGTTTTTGATAAAAATGACTCAAGATGACAGTGCGACTACACTAAAAAAGCTTTTACTGTTATAAAAACACAGGTTTGTGAGCATTATTGGAATTGAATTGTTAGAATAAGCACACAACACACGTCGTGCTCGTCATCACAGAATCTGACCAATGAGAATAAAGTGTGTCGTCATCCAGGCTCTTGCAGCCGATTTTGAGCAACTGCAGCGCCTGACCTCGGCGGCTGGTCTCGTTTTGCTCTCGCGGTACTTTGATGGCACATGTGATCGTAAGGCGGCTGCAGCGCCGATCAAAGTCGGTCAAATGTTCTAACCAGAATGCATTCCTTTTGTCAGGTGGCAGCTGATTCTTGCGGCGCTGCATGAAGTCGAACAAGCCTATTGGCAACAAAAGGGCTATTTATGCCAAACAATGAGAGACACATGACAAGAACCAACCAATGAGCAAACAGAACTAAGAACCACATGACAGGACAAAAACCAGTGAGGAACAAGACACATGACTAGAATAACCAATCACAACATGACACATACACAAGGCAGAAATACATGAGGGCAAGGGAAGCATGACACTAACAGCATGCAATCAAATTACAAAATAAAAGACATGAAAACAAGAATATGAAACAGAACACAAAACCCCACATTACAGTCTTTAAATGTCGTTAAACGTACTCAAATCTTACTGTTAAACTTTTAAACAGTAGTGTATTTTGAAATATGAAAACTTTTTTTTATATTTTAAAACTTTTTTTTTGTTGTTGTTGTAAAATGCTTGAATGAATTGTGCACAGATGGGGTATTTATTCAGAAAATAAATAGGTTTTTTATAAATAAAAAAGTTGATTTAATGTCTTCAAAAAATACATTTTCACAGGGCATGAACTGAAATAAATCTAAAGATCTATCACTCAGTGTTATGAATAAATATGCTCGTACTGATCATTGAGCTGATTTAATTTTAATATTTAACTCTAAGCATAAATCTGTTTTACTGCATCTCTGATTTGCAGCAGAGCGGATGGAGTTGCATGAATACTTTACCTCTCTCTTCACGATCGCTCCCACTGAGGATGCTGGGAAAGCGGACAGCCCTGCAAAATCCTGTTTACACTTATCATTCTGTCTTCTCCAATTTCTTCTATCATTGTTTTGTTTTGTTTTTTGTCACTTTAATTTTTCTAGATGGTTGGAAACGCTACAATGTACAGATCCTTTGGAGTCAAGCAGGGAAATGAGAGCAAAATGTAAGAAAGACAAGATCAAGGCGAAAAACTGAGACTTTTTGAAAGGAAGCGACAGAAAAGTTCACAGTAGGAGTGTCGTCTTGAAATAACAATATAATTGAAGTAGCTGTGTTTTTCTCAACTCAGAACTGACACAAATACAGTGTCATCTTGACATTTACATTTATATCAGCACAACTAGACTTAAAATAAGTGGGAGTAAGTTGTTAGATGTTATATATGCGTGTCTTTTTTTCTTCCTTAAGATTTGCAGCTGTTGGAAATGAAGCTTTATCTGCAGGAGGAGATTTTGGATATTCGGTTTTGCCTCCCACACCATCCTTCTCCGAGATGACCAAAGGATCCTTCGGCGAATGCAATTCTGACTTAAAGATCAACACTTCTCTGAGATGTGGTCACCGTCTCAAGAGGCTGAACAATCTTTGTCATCATTGCCAAGATCAGAAAGCTTTTCTCCACTTCAGCGATCGCAGCACCTGTCGACTACCTCAGAATCATTGCTGTCGAATTCACGAGCAGGAGGCCAGAAAGTGGAACTCAATGACTCTCCAAAACCAAGCCCATGGATGAGATCTTCTGCAGCACAACAGGACAAATTCTCAGAGCTTCTGCCAACATCATCTCCTTCACTCCCAAAAACCAAATTACATCAAACTCTCCCAGGCTTTGAGGACCATATTTCCACTGTCAGCCCCTCTCCTGGTGGAATACCATCTGTTAGGTCTTCTCAACGTCATTCTCCTGCTTTTCTCATCTCTAAACAAAGTCCAAAACCTCCAGATTCTCCATCCCCAAGGTCTAGATCAGTTTCTTCTCCAGTCAACCCAATCCAATCTAGACCTGCTCATTCAACACCTGTTTCTGAACCAAAATTATCTCAACCGTCTCCAGAACGTGCCATCACTTCCCCAAGTGCTGCAGTTCCTTCATTAAAGCTGTCACTTAGAGATTCATCACAGTCTGAATTAGTCTCAGATGGAAGTACACCTACTATGCCAATCTATTACGCCATCAGGTCTTCTACGCCTAGGGCCGAATCTTCTCATGCTGAGGGTCACTGTTCACCTCCGGCCTCCAAATGGTTAAAAGGCTCACAGAGGTCACCCAAAACCACAATGCTTTCCTTACAGCTGAGCATGTCAGGTTAGTATGATTTCTATTGGTAAATTTTCATTGAAGTTGTCTGAACATTGAAAATGTTAGTTAGCTTTATCTAACTGCTGTTTTGTTTGTCTTTCATGATGTGCTTGAGTCAATGTGTTTATAATTATCCTTTGAAAGTGTTTGTAAGTGATGAAGACTGTTTCCTATGTAATTAATAGCAGTTTAAATATTTTTAAAACCAATTTACCACTCGAAGCTGTGCAATACAGTGATTTTTACTATATTTAAGGGGTATTTTGTTTAAGCCTTTAACATTTAACCAAGGCAAAATCACTGTAACATGCAAGTGACTAACTGATTTTATAGCAACATCAATATGGCAAAAGATACCAATGTACAAAAAATAAAAATTCATTTTTGTTAATCATTTAAAATGTAATATCTAGATAATAAAAAGTTCATCAAGACAAACTTTTATTTGTATATACAAGATATTAATATTTTAATATTATTTTATATTTTATTATTTATAATATTATTTGTTAGAATCTGGTTACTAAGGTATTCTGAGTGGTTGCTAGAGTGTTCTGGAGGGTTGCTAGGTTGTTGCTAAAGTATATATCATAAATTACATATTAATGCAGTAAATTTTTCATTGTGATTATTACATTATCCTGCCAATTACACTGCTACTATATATACAGTATATATATATATATATATATATATATATACACATACATACATGTGTATATATATACATGAATTATGAATTTGAGCTTAAATATTAGGAATGACAAGAGAGACATGAAATAATAAGATTCCTAAGACAATTATACAGTTTATCTTCATACAAAAATATTCGACAGCCAAATGCATGATTGACCAATCCGAACTGAGTATTCCAAAGAGCTGTTCGACAACCATTAAAAAATACCTCCTAAATGACAAAAACCTGATTTCCACCATTCCTTGGGGTCCAGCACATCTGCATCAGAGAGTAAAGATGATGAGAAAACACCAGTGTAGACATCAGCCTTCATTCACACAGCGGTTGTTTCCACAGTATTTGCAGACTAGCAGAGTGATGGAAACTTCAAGCTGTGTAGGATAAGCATTATTAATGCAGGAGGCAGCAGACGGGAAGCAGGGAAGAGAAACACACAAGCTCTGCTAGACCATGTCCAGGCAGCTCGCTGCGAGCGTTAGATAAGGGCGCGCGTTTGCATCCTCACTGCCGGCCTCCTGCCGGAGCGTCTCAATGTTTCTCTCCTCCGGTCCTCATGGTTTCTCCTCTCTCACTATTTGTCACTGCTCAGATTCAGAAGAGGAAATGACAGGTCAAGATGCTTGCCTGGTGCCCAGTGAGGAAGACTCATCTGATGAAGAACTGAGACGAATCACAGATGCAGAAGAACAAAAGAATGGCTTTTCCTCTCTGTGTCCCACCACGACCCCTCCTACAGACCCTCATTTCACTTTCACAGAGTTAGAAAACGACAACACAGAACCGGACCTGTTTACAGGATCTTCTCGGGTGATCAGAGACCTGTAGATTCCTCAACCTCAGCTACTTGTAACAGGTTACTACCCATAACCCACTAGTTAGACCAGTTAAAGTGCCCCTATTATGGGTTATGAAAGGTTCATATTTTGGTTTGAGGAGTCCCCAACAACAGGTTGACATGCATGCAAGGTCAGAAAACACTTTCATTTTCTTATAATATGCATTTATTTTGACCTTATTTGCTCAACGACTCCTAAACGATTCGTTCAACGATTCATTTTTCCAAACCCCTCCTTTGATTGGTCGGTTTAATTTAAAGCAGTGTTTATGAGCTTTTAGCGCTCCAAAAGCGGCACCTAGTGGCAAAGATTGAATTTGCATTTTCATTCAGACCAACAATCAGCAAGTGGGCAGGCAATATTCTAATGTTTCATTTTGACATCAACATAAAACGACTTGGGATTCGTTTTAAAAACGACTCATTTCAGTGATTCAGAGTCGACTCTTTCTTTTGAGAGGCAATAACTTTATACACGGTGCACTTTCAGATTTAAAACTTTGCAGGATGTTTTCATTCACGTAGAGCTGTGTTACACACTGCATGAAAGGTCATTTTCAAAAATCCATAATAGGGGCGCTTTAATACACAACAAGTTTGTGGTTTTTAAATATGTCTTAAATGAGTCTCTAATACTCACTAAAACTGCATTAATTTAATCAAAAATACAGTAAAAGCTCTGAAATATTATAAATGCTGATTTGCTTGTCAAAAATATTCCTTATTATTAATATCAATGTTGAAATATCCAGGATTCAAATGTCAGTTTTTTTGTGGAAACCATTGTACATGTTTTTTTTTTTCAGTATTATTTAATGAACAGAAAGTTCAAAAGAACCGCATTTATTTGAAATAGACATCTTTTGTAACATTATAAATGTCTCTATAGTCGCTTTTGATCAATTTAATGCATCCTTGCTGAATAAAAGTATTAATTTCTTTAAAAAAATTCTGTTCCCAAACTTTTGTTGATGTATAGATTTGATAAAGCTGGAAATGCATTCACAATGATATAGTGAAAAACATGAGCTTTCAGACTCTCTGCTGGAAATATTATATAAAAAAAGAGAGTATGAGAACTATAAAAGGAATTCTGTAGTTCATATTGAATGGCCTTGCTGGAAAGTCTCATAAACTAAAGACTTGATCAATTAGATATTACTCCTATGTGATTTAATTTCAGATTTCATGCTGTGTTAGAGGTAATAGCAGGAAAAGGCACCCTCTACTCTCACATCCACTCAGCTGATGAGGGGCAAGAGGAAACAGAGCCGTCAAGTTGGCCGCAAATGGGCTATCAGAGTTTAATGGCGTAACAGAAAGGGTGAGAAAAGAAAATGAATTATATTAAACACCTGAAATTAAATGTCTGATCAGAAAGAGGCCTTATCTCTGCTCTTTTGTCTGGCGATCAGAAAATTTGTGTCCTTAATTACCACCCGCCGGTTCTTTTTCCCTTACCTCATTTTCCATTTAAAGGACACCGACTGGGACTCAATCAAAACATAATTGTTTCTCATTTCCTTTCAGTTTAAACATATTATATATTTTTTTCTTTTAAAAAGATTTCTGTCTGCCTATGTGCTCCATCTGAAATTGACAAATTAAATTTGGCCTAATTTAATCTGCATAAGAGAGAAAAAAAAAACGTGTGTGCTTAAATGCCCAAAAGTGAGCAAAAGATGACCATAAATAGGTAGAGTACACTAGTTTTTTCCTTTAAAAGAAATTAATAATTTTATTTAGCCAATATGCATTAAACTGATCAAAAGTGACAGTAAAAACTTTTGTTTTTACAAAATTTCAAATAAATGCTGTTTTTTTAAACTTTTCTATTCATTAAAGAATCCTGAAAAAATGTATCCTGGTATATTATGAAGCACAACTTTTTTCAACATTGTTAATAATATGAAATGTTTATTGTGCACAAATAGCATACAGCATATTAGAATGATTTCTGAGGAATCATGTGACACTGAAGACTGTTTAAAATTCAGCTTTGCATCACAGGAATAAATTACATTTTAAAATATATTCAAGTAGAAAGCAGTTGTTTTGAAGTGTAATAATGTTTCTCAATATTACTGATTTTACTGTATATTATTTCAAATAAATGTAGCGTTGATGAGTGTCTTGGTGAAAGTTTTACTATATTAAAATAGAATTTCTTTGCGGAACCATATGACACCATATGACATGGATATATGATATGAATATGAATAGATATATAAATTAATTACTTTGGTTTTTATTCAGTAACAAACAGCAGTTTCAGAACTCAATCTTTTAATGTATTTTTTTATTTTTGCATAATGCAACATTAATAGCCCTTAATAATTACAGTAGTAAAACTTACCAATAAAATGTAAAAAAGAAATACAAAGAAATACTAAAACTTCAGTCTTTTGTATTTGTATAAAGTATAAACTTCAAATACTAAAACTGCAGTCTTGGAGAACATAAAAGACTTCTTTCAAAAACATTAAAAAGTCTTTCTGACCTTAAACTTTTGAAGGTTAGCGTATATGGCAACTGAGATCATTTGTTTAAACAATTTTATCATTTTGATTACATTTTTTTCTTATTATTTATTATTCATCATGATCTCATGACAATTACCATTCAGACATGTTTGTACTTTAAGCCTGACAGAAAGGTTAAATGAATTTTAATGCAGAAATTGAAAACGTTTTCAACATATAAGAAACGTATTCAAGGCATTGTCTATAAATTGCATTTTTATGTAGTTCTAGTTCCATGTCAGTGACTCACTAATGACTGATGTCCTTTCTAACTATTTTTCTTCTTTCCCACAGGCCGTTTATTCTGTAGCCCAGCGACAGGACATCCAGTTGGGGCAGTGCAAAGACCTAGAGGGGATCCTGACTTTAGGACTGGACCCCGCAGTCCTGCAGCCCAGACCAGCTCCAGCGCAAACCTCTAGAGAAGAGCAGAAGCACACCGGGAGTTCACTAGGTATGTAGAGAAACCAGATAAAGTTCAGGTAAAACAAAGCCATATATTGCTGAGGGCAAGATACAGGTATTAAATCAAGTGGAAATTCTATAAAATCAGTCAATCAGCTTGGAGCCTGCCATTTTGAGGAAGCTCTTGACAATTTCGTGCACAGTACACCTGAGACGGTTGGGTCAAGAAGATGCCTTAATAACATTCATAGAGACATGAAACATTGTCTACACCTCAGTAAGGTTCATAATAGTCAAGTGTTACAGTACAAACAGCACATTATTCTGTAAGAACTGACCTCAGATTATCTCCTTTTCACAGAAGCACAAGTATGCTTAATATGAATTTTATTAGAAATGACAGAGCTCTGTTGAGTTAAGATCTGCATGATTATACTGCATGATACCACATGATCTGACACAGACCAGAGGTTAAGAATTTCACAATGAAGTCTGGCATGGAAACTCTCGAAACCAACAAAGTCTGAACCCTCATAATGGATGCGATGCCATTTTAAGAACATATGCACTACTGTTCAAAAGTTTGGGGTTGGTGAGATTTTTCAATGTTTAGAAAAGGATTCTCTTATGCTCACCAAGGCTGCATGTTTTGTATAAAAAAATACAGTAAAAACAGTAATATATTGTGAAATATTTTTAGAATTTAAAATAACTATGGTCTATTTGAATATATTTTAAAATGTCATTTATTCCTGTGATGCAAAGCTGAATTTTCAAAATCATTACTCCAGTCTTCAGTGTCACACGATCCTTCAGAGAACATTGTGATATGTTAATTTGCTGCTCAAAAAACATCTCTTGTTATTATCGATATTGAAAACGGTTGTGCTGCTCAATGCTCAATATTTTTGTGATAAAGTTTTGTTCAAGATTTTGGTGAACCGAAAACAGCATTTATTTGAAATAAAAATCTTTTGTAACATTTATAAATGTTTGATTGTTGTAATGCATCCCTGCTGAATAAAAGAATTTCTTTAAAAAAAAAACAAACTTTTAAACAGTAGTGTACACGCTCCTCATAAGTCATACCTCTAAAACCTTACTTACTCCAAATGCAATACTAGGTGTTAGTTAAAACATCCACTGTGCGCTATTTACATCTTTCCCAACACAAATACATCCTTTATGCTTTAATAATAGAGATGAGACATTTGGAATGCAGCGCTTATGTGGTTCCAACACTAATATATGACCACGCTTTAATGAAAACCACAGACATCTCTCTTAACAGTGCATTTTGTGCCACTCGTGTTATTTAGATACCTAATTATTGCATACTTAGATGGATTGGCCATTGAAGAGAGCTGCTAGCTTAAAGATGAGTGTAAATTATGCCTCTCTTTTGCATTCATTCATTTCCTGGCATTATCATTTAGCTCCTCAGCGTTAATGTGCTACCTTGCCGAGGCCATTAGCTTGACTGTAAACACTAATATTTCTTTTTAAACAGCTCTATTTAAAGCCGTTATTTGCGTATGCAGAAACTAAATATGCAAAAGGCACTTTTTTATCTAATATACCGTAAAAAATTAAGCATCTGTTTGGTTCGTTGCGCTTCAAGGTTAATGAAAACAGAGGACAAGTAAGTCCCTGCTTCAGTTCCGTCTCTGTCATCTCTGTTTTTATTGGCTGGTGAGTCTCTCCATCAATTTCCTGTAGTCTTTTCCTTTTCCCATCTTTTTTTGTCTCTGTCACATTCGAGCCGTTTTTATCGGCCTGTCTGTGCATTTGCCATCCCTGACGTGCACTGACGTCAGGAGCAGCGGCCAGTCAACTGGAAAAAGGCTTAATTACAGCAGGCGTTTAAGATGGCAGTGGAAAGCACACGTTTAACCTTCAGCCGCTCACTGTCTGCATGTCAAGTCGGGCTGTCGCAGGCGCATGCGGTTTTCCAGCTAAAGTTTGGGGTTTGTTACCAGTAGGTTGCTGGTTTGAAGCTTAAAATGAGTGAGCAATGAACTGCTATTGTGTCCTAGACAAAGTCACTTAAACCAGGTTTGATTAGTCTCTGTAATCGGTGTACTGCAAGTTATTTAGGATAAGAGTGAATTTCTAAAACCTGTCAGGAACACGCCCCGCTCACATTTCACACCAAAATCAAAAGAAATAATTAAGAAATTATATTTTGCTTCAAGAAAACACAGACTATTTGCATTAACATGAAGGGCGTGTGCATTGTCACAATTTGTTTTTTGACAATTAAGCACATTTTCCCACAAAATTCTAATCACTGTAATCAGGGTTATTATATGAACAAAAAACTAAAACTGAATCTAAAATTAAAACCAGAAATTTCAAAATGTAAAAAATTCATTGTTTGAAATCATTTTTTTTAACAAATAAAATAAAATATAAAAAAATAATTTGAGCTAGTTGCCAAGACAATATTTCTCATTTTAATTTAATTTAACTTTAATTTAACTAAAAATGAATAAAAACTGAGTATACACACACACACACACACACACACACACACACACACACACGTCTGGTTTGCTATCCTTGTGGGGACTCTCCATAGGCGTAATGGTTTTTCTGCTGTACAGACCGTATTTTCTATTGCCCTACACCAACCCTACACCTAAACCTACCCCTTACAGGAAACTTTCTGCATTTTTACATTTTCAAAAAACTTCATTCTGTGTGATTTATAAGCTTGTTTACCCGTGGGGACCTCAATTTAGGTCCCCACCGTGACACAAGTCCCCATGAGTCTGTGTGTATTCAGGTTTAAGTCCCCACCGGGATATAAAAACAGGTACACACACACACACACACACACACACACACGCGCGCACGTACACACACACACACACACACACACACACACACACACAGAACTATAATAGTATCTCAATTATGTAGCGTTTGGACGAATCAGACACACATTTAGTCATTATATTTAATGAATAATTCAGGAAACCCTCTCATTCCACAAACAAATTGTGAGGGTCTTTGGACCCTTCTCCTGGAAGAGCACCCTAAAAGGCTCAGTTACCAGGGAAACCATCTGATAAGACTGTTTTATTGCTCAAAAGTATGTGAGATGCGAAGTGCAGTAAGAACAGGCTCTTATGAAAACCACTCCATGCCCATAAAAACAGAACTTTCCTCCCTTTTAATTCATAGAAAACCATTCTTTGAATGAACATACATATCCTTCAGGTCATTGTGTATGTTATTATTCTTCTTGTATATGTTCTTGTGTATTTTTATCCTGTTTATGCATGCTTCTAATAGATCACTAGTTAATATCACTTTAACTGTATCATGTTTGGTCTTTATCTAGTCGTCGTCGGATGAATTAATTGAGAGTGTATATTTTATGTCTATAACTATGCAACATGTAAGCATCCTAAGAATCTTTAGTAGTTTATGCATTAACCCAGGAGAATTACCATGCAGGGAAACAAAGAGCCATAAAAACTTTCCCTCCATAAGTTCAGGTCTCCCATTGGCTCTTTGACATCACAGAGGTGTGACCTCCAAAGCAGATAAAGCTCTCACGTAAGTGACGCCTCCCAGTCTGCGTTTCTGTGATGATACTAAGAGGATGTGAAGATGTGAGCTAAAACTCTTCTGAACACCTTTAAGTTTTTGTGCCAGGCCTTGCGGCCTTGTCTTTCCATTCAACCAAGCTCCTTGGACCTCAGCAGATCTTATTCTTAGCTTTTTCCACCTTCTACCTGGAAAGAACATTTCTACCTCAGAGCATATTTGGAATTCATCACTCTTCAACCTGGAAGAACGTGATCGGGAGTCCAAACATTAAAACCATTGAGACTTTCATCTGAGACTGCATTCTGGACACTCGACCGACCAAAAGCAGTGCAAGTATTGTACATTTAACTAAACGAAACAGAGGTTATTAGTACAAGTTATAGACCCCGTTATAAACGGCGCTGATGGTTTTACTCAGGTGGATGACTTTCTCCATAACTGCATTCTATGGCTTTCCTGATGGTCTCATCCATCAACTCTCATTAGCCCTTTCCCCTTGTATGAGTGATTGTATGTTTGTTTGTTAGTTTGTTTGTTTGTTTGTTAGACTAGTCTGCATTAGTGTTTAGTTAATAAAAGTTGTGTGCACAAATTACATGAGTTTCTGATTCTGCCTTGCATATTAAATGTCCCTTTACGATTTGACCCTTGCTACATGCTCTAATGCATTAATACTCAGGAAAGTATTTTCTGTGGCCAAGAAAATATCCTTTCTTAGAGTTGATATGAACTTAAACTGAATGTTCGCTGGACGAACAGATTAGTTGATGGCAATTTAATTCTGCGACGGTTATTACTGTCAGCGATATAAATAATTGTAATTAATCATAGTTAATTGTAATTATTTATATACAATTCCCTTTTAAGCAAATTTGCTACAATTATATTAAAATAACACTGACTGTAATGCAAAAAGATAAAAATAAAAAAAAAATACAAAAACTATAGATATGTTAAGTTATAAAGTAAACAATTGCTGCAGTGAGAATGAGAATTTGGGAGAAAAATGTACTTGCAGTAAATGTCATGAAAATAATGCAAAAACTCTTAAAACAGTTTTAATTTTCTTTATTTCCTTACTTTTTCTTTTAGCACCCAAAAGTTGCATGAAAGTGAGACGGCATATTTTCGATGTTCTGTACAAGTGCAATATCAGCTGGTTTTGTGAAAGTTAACTATTTATCATGAAAGAAAATATTGCCAGCATAATACTTACCTTAACCTTAGTTGATGGTGACAAAGAGAAATGGATGCAGAGGTCAGATAGCTGGTGCATTGTGTGCACACAAATGATGTGTGCAGGCTTTTGAAAAGAGGAACCAACTTACATTTACTGGCACAAAAAAAAAAAAAAAAAAAAAAATCTTTGCATCTTTGTGTTTGTTTGAATGTGATCCTCTTGCCTTCTGATCCTGAATAGTCTTCATCTACTGGGATGTTGGGAGATGGTTTACCAGTTCAGTGTGGATATTTAGAGCAGCGATGTACAATTACTTGTGGAGCTTCTAGTAAACTGTATATTAGCTCTGATAGTGGATTATCTTCAGGTTGTATTGCTGTGTGGAGATCTCATTGTTTGTTTTATTTGTAGATGTAGGGCAGGAGTCCTGGACATCCAGTGGCAGTCTTCAGCATCACGCAGAGGGAGAGCTGGTTGCTGCTTTGATGAACGCTCGGCCCATCAGTAGCACCCCTCATCCCCTCACACCAGGCCATAGCAGAATGTCATCACAGAGGCTGTGTTTCTCAGGTAATTTGCTTTCATTTCTGCTACAACAACAGACATGGGTGTAGACACCAGATTTAATTTGATGTGAATGAAAAAGAGGCTGTGAAGAATATAACTTCATTCTGTTCCGTATGTCATACTGGTGAAAACATTGAAAATATCTTTCCTGTTGACATGTTATGTCATATCTTGTTTCTCATCATTTTATTCCTCCTCTCAGGCTGTCTATCAAAAAAGGCCAGAAATAAACATTTTGAAAACAAAATGGTCAGAGAAATTCTGAAAAACATGGGATAGGACATACACCACCATTCAGATTTTTGAAAGTCTTTTTGAATGAAGTCTCTTCTGCTCACCAAGGCTGCATTTATTTGATCAAAATGCAGTAATATTGTGAAATATTATTACAATCCAAAATAACTTTTCTATTTGAATATATTTAAAATGTTATTTATTCTGTGAACAAAGCTGAATTTTCAACATCATTACTCCAGTCTTCAGTGTCACATGATCCTTCAGAAATCATTCTAATATGCTGATTTACTGCTCAAGAAACATTTCTGATTATTATCAATGTTCAAAACAGTTGTGCTGATTAATATTTTTGATTAATATTTTTTCAGGATTCTTGATGAACATTTGAAAATAGAAGTCTTTTGTAACATCATAAATGTCTTTACTGTCACTTTTGATCAATGCATTCATCCTTGCTGATTAAATTAATTTCTTTTAAAAAAAATAAAAAATCTTATTGACCCCGAAGTTTGAAAGAGTGGAAACCCAAATGAGATTTAAGAGCAAGATGTTCAGTGAATTATGACTTTAATCAATTATAATAATATAATGCACAAGTCATATCAACTTCTTTTGTGGCGCTGTCTGCTTATTTTGAATGGCCAAGAAAATATATTTTTTATTTTGAATGTTCAAAGGTAGAAAGAAACTCAGCCTGGTTTGGAATGACACGTCAATGAGTAAACAATGACAAAATTAGAATTTTTGGGGGGTGAACTCTCTCTAACCGAAGCTATCAATCGCATTTCCCAAATCTAGGCCCTTACTAAACAGTCTGGGTAAAATAAAACCTTCATCTCTCTTCTTAATTTCCCTTCTGTGTTCAGACTTAATCCAGATTTATACGGCTAAATCTGTTTAAAATGTTGAGCTGGTCTGATGTCGCATCTTTTCTGTGACTAAACGATCATTTACAGAGAGCCTCGGACAACGTTACGGCCAACGGGACATCAATAACATGGCTGTAGAAGGGTCGCGGCGACACTCGGCCGTGGCGTGATTTATTGGCTCGCGCGTGTAATTAAAGCAGAGCTGATTCCTGAGCTTTCTGCGCCAGCACACGCGGCTGAGGTTTCATAAAGAGATTACTGTGTGTTGCCGCGTGCGGGTGTGCAGGGAACGGGGCCAACTGCGTGCTCCTCAATCTCTGGGCTCAGCTCAGATCAGCTCAGCTAGCTAGTCTTGCTTTCTCTACCTCTCGACACGTCTTCCTCTGTGTCTCTCGGCTCATCACATGCAGGTCTGCAGAGGAGAGAAAAATAATCTGTTTAACAGCATGACAGCTTTGATTTCGGCCGGTGCAAATCAAAGCGTCAGATATCCGTCCATCCTCTCTTGCCTGCTTTTCTCTCTTGCCTGCTTTTCTCTCTCTCTCTCTCTCTCTCTCTCTCTCTCTCTGTACATCTCATATACTTGTGTCAGGTTCGACACGCTAGACTGAGCCTTTTGCATCAGAGGATACTCGAAGCCGTCGGCCTCCCGAGTCCAAATCGTGGGAAGCGATATCAGCTAATACATGATCACTCCTGCTATGTCACCTGGGCATTTCAGTTGTGAACTACTCGGTTTTTAAACATATCTTCTCAGCTTCTACAGTACTGTTCAAATGCTCGAAATAATTATTTTGTGCAAGGATGCATTAAATTGATCAAAAGTGACAGTAAAGAGTTTTATAATGTTACAAAATATTTCTAGTTCCAATAAATGCTGTTCATCAAAGAATCCTGAGAACCACACAACAATATTAAGCCATTTTCAACACTGATAATAATGAGAAATGTTTCTTGAGCAGCAAATCAGCATATTAGAATGATTTCTGAAAAATTATGTGACACCAAAGACTGGAGTAACGATGCTGAAAATTCAGCTTTGCATAAAAGGAATAAATTATGTTTAAATATATTACATTAGAAACCAGTTATTTTAAATTGTAATAATATTTAACGATATTACTGTTTTTACTGTATTTTTGATCAAATAAAGCAAAAGAGATTTCTCTCAGAAATCTTACACAACCCAAACTTTTGAACAGTAGTGTATGCACTGACTCACATTTTTAAGTTATGTCAATTTAATAAATGATTATTGATCCATTTATTTCACCTATAGATGTCTTTTTTTATTGCTTGATAAAGCCCAGAAGTTGATAAAATAGTAGATCTGCTGATATAATTCGTGAAGAAAATGCTTATGATACTTAAACACTGTTTTTGAAGGAATCTGATGAGTAAATGATTCGATTGACTCCCCATTTTATGCATAATAACATTTTGGTGAACTGATTCAAAAAGATTCAAAAGTCTGAATTGGTTTCCTCACCACTACTGTAATGTTAGCTGAGCGCTGCTCGGTGAACATAGTCATCTAATTGGAGTTCACTTCACTATCAGCAAGAGAAAGATCACACAAGACAAGAAGAAGCTAGGGAATATAATGAAAAGTCACTGAGAAGAGAGAGAAGTGTGAGAGTGTGTTATTGTGATTTGCTGGATCAGAGAGCATTTAAAGCTCCGTTTGATTGAAGCTGATTAGGCCAGCGTGTGACAGTAAATATTACTGACCCCGCTAACTTAAGCCGCCAATCCCAGAGCTGTCTTTCTGTGTGTGCTTTTCCGTCAGTCGCTTTAACATCTCTCTCTGTTTCCCTTTCCCATCATCTCTCTATTTCTCGTTAGTCACAGTTATCAGTAGTATAACTGTAGGCAACCATCACCATTACTGTTGCTCATACTTGGCATTAGAGATCTGAACAAACCACTAACTGTAATTATTCAACTTTGATGTGTAACTCATGCTGACATGAATGGTTCCAGCCGTTTTCTTCTTGTTTCTCTCATAATCTCATTCAGCTCTTATTATTCTTTTTAAGGCACCATAAGCAGATGTTCTCCCATCGCTTCTTGGCCCCTGAGTGCCGGGACTCATCGGCTGCTGTCTCGTGCTGCTCAGGAGATCATGGAGGTCCAGACCGTGGAGCAGCTCGATCTCCAGGACTCTGATGAGGATGAGGAGGATTGTCTGGCTCCGGCCTGTCTTGAGGAAGAGTTCAGGCGTATGAGCACTACACCATTAGATGAGGATGAGGATTAGATTTGTCTGGACTGCAGTTACACAAATTAAGGATTTTGATTGAATACATTTAGAAGTAGTAATAATAGATTTTATTTAAAAAATGTGTCATATAAATAGAGGACAAGAAGAAATAAAAGTTAGGTCTGTAGTTGTAGTTAGTCTATTAAACAGCTATATAGTATAAAACGGCTTTTAGAGTATTTAATATATCGATTTATAGTATTTATTTTTCTTTCTTTTTTATATTAAATTGGAAAGTTTTACTAATTTATTTTTATTTTTTTTTACATATATATATATATATATATATATATATATTAAGTTTTACTAATATTAAGTGCTATTAATGTTGCATTACGCCAGAATAAAAAAATATATATATTAAAAGAGTGAATTCTGTTTCCTATTGAATAAGAACCAAATTTATTTCTTTTATATCTACTCATGTCCATATTATATGAACCACAATGAAATTCCATTTTAATAAGGAAGAACTTTATAATAATGTTATATTTTTAAACATTATATAAGTAAACAATAATACAAATTAATATTCGATATTTATTTGTGCTGTCAAACAATGAATCATGATTAATTGCATCTAAAATAAAAGTTTTTGATTAAATAACATGTGTGTGTACTGTGTATATTTATTATGTATATTTAAATACACATATAGCATATATTTTTAAAATATTTACATGTATTTAAATATATATATTTATATTGATGTAATTTATATTATATATATATATATATATATATATATATATATATAAATAAATATATTTTCTTAAATATATGCATGCATGTTTGAGTATTTATATATACATTATACACAGTACACACATACAGTGCCCTCCAAAAGTATTGGAACAGTAAAGACAAAATTGCTCTGTTGGCTGTGGAGTCAAGACATTTACAAATATGATTAAATGATGAATATGAGACAAAACTACAGAATGTCACATTTTATTATTGGGTGATTCAACACATAGATGTTTTACCAGCTAAGAAGTTCAGCACTTTTAGAGTTTCATCCCCCTATCTTATGTGAGCATAAGTATTGGGACAGTTGCCTCACAGGTCTTTCTGAGTGATCAGCTGTGTCCTGTTGCATTAATTCTTCAGATATTAAAAGCAGGG
>JAFVLL020025854.1:0-16291 GCA_021397915.2 Tor tambroides | reverse complement strand
GTTTTATGGATCTCACGAGATGTGAGAGAGAACAGGACAGGATGCTGTTCCAACGATTTGAGTGAGGTGCTAGCCATTTATTAGTTTACGATCACAGTTTAAACACAAAGACATTCCTTTTGTTCCCGCTCAGATATCCCGTGTTTGGAGTTCTTCCTGTTCACTAACTTTACACTTGCAATGTTGTGATTCATTGTTATTCAGGCTGGTTGGTTTGGATCATGATGTAAAACTCTATATTGAGGAATATTTTGAAAGTGTTTTGGAAGAAATGAATGAGAAAACTAAGATTGCTGCAGTCTGTTCTAGTTGGGCTTTATTCTGAACGTGCAAAATTATAAAATATATTATATATTCTGGTTACACTGTATAGAGTACAACATTTGATTTCCAGAAGTAAAAATCCCATTCATTTTCTCCATAGCGGAATTTATTTTTAAATGATAACATAAAAAAAGACAGACCTACTATGAGCTCCAAGCTTGTTAATAATGGTATGCTTTTGTTGAAGCCAGCTGTCTGCATTAGTTCAAATTAATGTTTAAATAATCATGTTTAACGGTGTAATTCCTTGTGAAAGACTACATTTCCCATGATTCTGCAAGAAATCTCAAGCAATCAGAGAACTGCGAGAAGCAAATCTTGCCATAAGATTCATAAATATTTGTATGTATATGCATAATTGCAGTAAGCATTAAATGTTATTTCTATATATACAATCAAAAACTATAAATCAATAGTTGTATATTTATCCATCATTTTCAACTTGGTTATGTCATTCACAATGCTTTATGGGATTGTAGTTCTTTTTAGCTTATAACTCTGTAACAATGCCTTTCTTAAATCTCTATTGAAAAACAGAGATTAAATTAGTTTTCTGGTTGATTGTCCCCTCACTCATTATTTGTCATTTATAGAGCCTTGCTGCTTTCCCAGAAACAGATGTGATTTCTCAGGAAACCTGTTTCAGTGGTGTCTGTCAGATAGTATGCCTGTTATGTGTGGAATTTTGCTTACAGCACCTGTAACCAGTTAGAAACTTATTACATTCATGGTAAATGTGAATATAGTAAGAACAAAGACAAAATGAAGAAGGGAAAAGTGACTACGCAGTTACCAAACTCGGAAAGGAAATGAGATTCATACAATATGAATAGGTCATTTACTCCTAATCAGAAATAGTGAGCTAAAGATGAGAAGCTGCCATCCGGCGGCTGCTAAGTCTCAGGGCCTCATGATTTAGGGCAGCCTTCCTCTTAGCGTCCTTCAAGCCACAGTGCACTGACTGACAAGGCCATTATCAACAGGCTTCAGTGCAGGGGAGAGGAACTAGCACTTAGCAGTAACTAATGTTTGAATTATACATGTGAGCTCAGGGTCCCTCAGCCTTGTTAAATAAGACTGAAAACCAACTCAAGTGCATCCGCTGCTAAACTATTCTGAGCCCCGCTATTGTTGCTTTTAAAGCAGTCTGTTACTGCTTCCTGTTGGGGGTGATATGTTTTGTTTGCTGAGGCTGCCTTATTAAACATTGCATGAAGCAGGAAGCTCATACTGCTGTGTTTTATATGATATTGATATCATGTGATAAAATGAGTAAACAAACAAATGCATCATACTAAATTGGATAAAATGAGTCATGTGTTTATCATTGCAGTGTAAACTGTGAACATATTACCACATAATGTCATATGTGGTTGCTTATGCTGACTAGATGTGACTAGATCACTAGATGAGATGGAGAGGAGGATGGGGTTGGATGTTATATGTAGTCTTAGTCTCAGTATATTCTTGATCTCACAAGCTGTATTCTGATTGGCTGTCTTTATGTAAGTTCCGTAAAATTTATGTAAATATTTTTATGAGTACTTCTGGAAATTCATGAGTTGGAATCTATCTATCGTTTGTTTGTTCGCTCAATCGTTCTACCTATCTATCTATCTATCTATCTATCTATCTATCTATCTATCTATCTATCGTTCGTTCGTTTGCTCATTCAGTCATTCTGTCTGTGTATCTATCTATGTATCGTTCATTTGTTTGTTTGTTCTCTCTCTCTCTATCGTTCGTTCATTCGTTAGTTAATTCAGTCGCTCTATCTATCTATCTATCTATCTATCTATCTATCTATCTATCTATCTATCTATCATTCATTTGTTTATTCATTCAATCATTCTATCAGTCATTTGTTCATTTGTTCTCTCTCTATCGTTCATTCGTTCGTTTAGTTGTTCAATCGCTCTATCTATCTATCTATCTATCTATCTATCTATCTATCTATCGATCGTTCGTTCGTTCATTCGTTTGTTTGTTCATTCAGTCTATCTATCTATCTATCTATCTATCTATCTATCTATCTATCTATCTATCTATCTATCTATCATTCATTCGTTCGTTCATTCAATCTGTCTATCTGTCTATCTATCTATCTATCTATCTATCTATCTATCTATCTGTCTGTCTGTCTGTCTGTAGTTCTTCATTCAGTCATTCTTTCTATCCATCTATCTGTCTGTCTATCTATCTATCTATCTATCTATCTATCTATCTATCTATCGTTCATTCGTTCGTTTGTTCATTCAATCTATCTATCTATCTATTGTTCTTTATTCAATCATTCAATCGTTCTATCTATCGATCGATCTATCTATCTATCTATCATTCATTAGTTCATTCAATCATTCTATCTATCTATCTATTGTTCTTTATTCAATCATTCAATCATTCTTTCTATCCATCTATCTATCTATCTATCTATCTATCTATCTATCTATCTATCTATCTATCTATCTATCTATCATTCATTAGTTCATTCAATCATTCTATCTATCTATCTATCTATCTATCTATTGTTCTTTATTCAATCATTCTATCTATCTATCTATCTATTGTTCTTTATTCAATCATTCAATCATTCTATCTATCTATCTATCTATCTATCTATTGTTCTTTATTCAATCATTCAATCGTTCTATCTATCTATCTGTCTATTGTTCTTTATTCAATCATTCAATCGTTCTATCTATCGTTCATTCAATCATTCTATCTATCTATCTATCTATCTATCTATCTATTGTTCTTTATTCAATCATTCAATCGTTCTATCTATCTATCTTATCGTTCATTCAATCATTCTATCTATCTATCTATCTATCTATCTATCTATCGTTCTTTATTCAATCATTCAATCGTTCTGTCTATCTATCTATCATACAGTGACAGTTCAAAGTTTGTTCAAATATTATTTCTTGTTCAGAATAAGTTGTGGTGTGTAACAGACCTTTGCTGTTTAGTCAGAGGTCTGGCTATGTGAGAGTAGGTGTTAAGCAGTGGTGTAGGTGGAGGGAGAATCAAGACGAGGTCGGTGTGCGGGTGAGTAAGGACACAGTGGGAGGGGAGGTGTCATTCAGACTGATGGGTCCCTGCATCAACCATTAAGCATCAAGAGAACTAATTACCATCAGTGACAGCAGGGTAATCACCGCAAACCAACACCACTTTAAATTAGCTCCACTCCCCTACCTGATGCTGTCAGCCCTGCACCTGTCAAAAGAGCAGTGCCCCTGAAATAGCTAAAGGGACAGAAAAAAAGCACAGAGAGCAAGAGAAGATAATAAAGAGTGCAGAAAGAGAGAGGGAGTGATCCAGTCCGCTGGAGATGGATGTTCCGGGAGGAGGCCGTTTGAAATCGATTGCCCTCAAGTTCTCACTCCCTCTACTCTGCCTCACCTTTTTGCTATTCTCTGCGCTTCCCAAACCACAATCCGCTCTCTTCCTGCTTTTCTAATTTATCTTCCTTTCTAACATTTGTATCTACTAACCAAAAAAAAATAACCCGCTGCTTATTTTGTTTTTTCTTCTTATGTGAAGGTGTAAATATGAGGGGAATCCTGAACATTTGCTAACCACTCCTAACTATTGCTCGTCTTTTTTTTTTTCTCTCTCTCTCTCTCTCTCTCTCTCTCTCTCTCTCTCTCTCTCTCTCACACACACACACACACACACACACACAACAGCTGTCCCTGCACCTGTTCAGTTTGAGGAAAACTCAAGCCATTGATCTCTGAAATCATCTTAAAGGGAAAGATCACCCAAAAATAAACAGTGTGCCATAATTTTAGTCAACTTCCTTTTGTTCCAAACCATTATGACTTTATTACTTCTGTGATACTTAACAGAAGATGTTTAGCAGAATGTTCATGCTACTCTTCTTCAAGTAATGAAAGTGAACAGGGTTGATTACTGCCAAGTTCCAAAAAGACACCATAAAAGTAATCCATGTGACTTATGTGCTATATATTACTTTATAATATATATATATATATATATATATATAGCTTTGTGAAGGGAAAAGACCAAAATTCATGCTGTTAGTTGTTCAGTCACACAAAAAACTGTAGCTCTTAAATCTACTTTGTATTTTTTGTTTTGTTTTTTTATTTAGTTTGTATTATGTTAATTATTATGTTAATGACATTGTCGTTCAAAAGTGTGTGGTTGGCAAGATTTTTTGGAAAATGTCTCATTCTCAACAAGGTTGCATTTATTTGATCAAAAATACAGTAAAAATAATAATGTTTCAATTTTAAATAACTGTTTTTCATGTTAATAAATATTAAAATATAATTTGTGATACATTTTTAGGGTTCTTTGATGAGTAGAAAGTTCAAAAGAACAGCATTTATTTGAAATAGAAATCTTATATAATATATGTATATACTATCACTTTCAGGTGGTTTAATGCATCCTTGCTGAGTAGAAGTATTAATTTCTTAATACTTATGAACCCCAAACTTTTGAACAGTAGTACATGTTTTATATAATTATGTTATGATATTTTAAGATGAGGCATAAAGACTTATTTTAGTTTTGTCAATTATGCCAATGCAGTTCATTACTCATTACTGACTAAATTTTGAATATGCAAATGAGACTTAACAGAATTTTTGTTCAAACTAAGGAAATAAGTGGTGAATGCAAGTATAGTTTACCCAAAAAATATGAACATGAAATGACAAAATGCTCATTTTTGGGTTCATCTGGGTTCTTTGCAAAAAATCAGTCTTTTGAAAACCAATGAACCACACAAGAGAACTGACATGTCTCTATGTCAGTATATAGCAGAGCAGATCCGTTGTGCTTTTAGCTTCATCAAGGGTGACAAATCTATCAAACCTCAGTAAAGTTGGATTATCTCAAGATGGACCCTGTTAGTCTCTGCCCTGCTCAGATGACCAGCTCTGGCTTTCTAGCTGTGCTCTTAGCAGTTATGTTCTCATATAACTATGATGCAGCATAAAGTGCATTGGGTCCATTAATATGTGATGCCATCATTATTACACGCATAGAGCCACTCAGCAGACACTTAAGTGCAGTATCCACAATGCCACGCCTTATCCATTTGTGTGATGAATCAGTCTGCAGGATTTGTGTGTGTTTGTGTGCGTGAGCCTGTAGGTGTGTTGTGGAGAGAGAGAGAAAGGCCCAGAGAGAAAGATCAGGATATCACAAGAGTTAGGAGCCATTAGACCATTATTGCCTGAAACTGAATACACTGAGAGCTTGCCAGGGTTCCAGTTGCCCAGAATGAAGATGGACAGGACGCTCGATGAGCGTGATTGTGGTGCTGTGCTGAAAGGCAGTTTCTCTCTCTCCCGTCCCAGACCAAATGTGACGGGCCAACCCAGTTAATCACAAAAAAACAGAGGTCACAGATAAGATGCATGAAATGACACCAGGAGAGGGCCTTTAATCTCTCAATAAATTGCTGCATTGTCTTAGAGGGAAAGTCAATACAAACCAAACGCCAAATGTTATCGTATACTGCACGTTGCAGGACAATTCTTCTATTTATGTGGGAGTTTTTGTTTCCTGAAATTTTAGACAGTGTTGTCTTGTGAGTATTTTATTGGGAAAAGGGAGAAAAGAGAAACCAGAGGGAAATATAACAAATGAAAAAGGCTGAATGAGATGGTTGGAGAGAAAGGAAGCCTTGTCAAACTCTAGTCGGAATGAAATTTCAGTTATAATGAACTAATTTAGATTAGATGATTCCTCTCACAGCTTTTCATTTGTTACCTAATCATCGTTTAACGCACTTCTGCTTTTGGTAGTTAGTCCTTCTGTCTTTATAACCTTCATTAGGTTGGGCAGACCATGTTTTTCTCCCCCTTTCCTCCACTGACTATATATGTGTCTGACTTAACAGCTGTTTGAGCAGTCAGCAGATGTTTGCTTTAGTTAATGTCTGTACAACAGCACACGGCCTTCCTTTTATCAGCGATCTCAGTTTTCTGGTGCTTATGTCATCATTCTCCCAGCATGGCCTCAAACCCAAGGGCTTTGATAATGCTGTTGAGGAATACAAAGGTTTCTGGTTGATAGTTTTTCATGTAGTACATTGTGTTCTCATCATGTTTCTCCAGAGTTCCTTTACTGTTTGTCAAGATAATTATGATGGATGTTCTGATTTTCGTAAGCTGATCTCATGACGAAAATGTACCTGTGGGAACTTTTTCGCAAGATGTGAAATACGTACCGCCATGTACGTTTCGTGACATATTCAATGTGAAATGTCCACTGAGTGGCGCTAAAAGAGTGTTCTTTTTTCCCCCAGAACAGATAAACGTACATATGGTACATTTTATATGACACTGGTTTTGTACGTCACCGCAGTTCTGACTGGAAATGTCCGTTGAATGGCGCTATAAAGCCTTGTTCAGACTGTCAAATCCATCCAAAATCCGACTGAAATCCGATCATATTTAGATACTCTGAATGGCAACTAACTACATGAAATCTAATTTGTGCAAATTCGTTTCGAGCTACATTCGTATGTGGTTTGGAATCCTATTTAATTCGCATTCCTGGAAATCCGTTTCAGTCTGACCGATCAGATCGGATTTAGCCTAGCTTTTTCACATCCTCAAGCCACGTAAAACGTAAAAAGTAAGACGTTTTTGAATAAAACATCACAAACATCTTTGCAGAAACAAGCTTGTGCTGTTGTGAACTGCAAGTCAAGCGGAAAAAGACAATATACTGCTAGTATATTCTTTGAGTGTTGAAACCATCGGAGACGGCAGCACAGAATAAAGTCATACATTCCAGCTTCCTGCGTTTCTGCCGCTGCCATAAGACAAAATATAATCAAGCGCGACGGCAACATGTTGTCGTAAGACAACATCTGTATTGAAAACTGTATTGCTGTTATTGTTGTTTTTAGCGTAGGCATAACAATGCAATGGCATTGCCATAGAAACCAACACACATTCCGTAAAACGAAAGAGCGCTTGTGGACACACAAATCGGATATGAAAAGTTGCGATACACTGTGTGGACAGTCAGTCATTCAAATCAGATTCCATCCGGATATGCACAAAATAGGATTTGGGCAGACAGTCTGAACGAGGCTTAAGTCTAATGCTCCATGACGTTTTTTTTTTTTTTTTTTTTTTTTATTAGTAGGAGTGCAAAACATACAACATACGGTGAACACAAAACACAAAAAAAGCAAAAAGCTCCATGACGTTTTAAAATAATGTACCATCTGCATTACACCTAAGCCTACCCAATAGTATGAACAAAAGCAAATGTGGCGTAAAAAACACAATTGCAAGCATGCCATTTTAGATTTTTCTATCTCTCATCTCTTTCTTCATGAATCATGTTTTTCGTGGGATTCGTACCCAGGGATTTCATATTCTAAGTCCAATTCCGTACCGGCTGAGCTACCTAGCAAACTTCTTACGTCTAGAAAGCAAAACATATGGAGCTGTAATCATAACTGTGTACAAAACAATTACAAGTGCTCGATGTTTTACTGCCTCTGTTGGAAACTGCAGTGATATGTACTTATTGGTACGTATTTCACATCTTGCAAAAAAGTTCCCACAGGTACGTTTTCGTCATGAGATCAGGTAGGATTTTCAACATCTCTATCAGTTATTTTACCCAATATTTCAATAATAAAATTAGGTAACACTTTATTTTAAGGTGTCCATAATACAGAGTAATTACGTAGTTAAGTACTTAGTAGTAGCCGTTGTACTTACATGAAACAAAATGTACTTACCATGCAACTAAATTATGGAACAGCCTGTGCTTACAGTTTGTAATTATGTACATGTAATAGGCAGCTACTGTTACACATATAACAGACCAAGTCTGTTACACAGCTAAAAGATTGTTACATATGTGTTTCGGACTTTATACAATGTAATTATAAATGTATGTACACAGACATAAGCTACTTAAAATAAAGTGGTCACTCATTTTCATTTATTTGTGATTTTTACAGATGGTTGTGTTCGTTTACTGCCAGTTTGACGCTTTGAATGCTGTGTGGAGTTTGTGTGGTGATAAATTGTGTTGTAGAGTCTGAATTTGTGGTGGACTGGTCTTTTTTTTGTCTCTGTCACCACTGACATCCTGCCTTGTGCCAATACCACTTCCACAGAGGTGTCAGCGACAGGCTGATGGTTGGAGGAGCGTAAGAGGAAAGGACAGAGGGAGGTTGTCGATATAAAGCAGCAGCTTTTGTCAGTGTATTTGGTGGTCAGCAGGCTCTCAACTGCACAGACAGACATTAACCTTGGCAGGGGTCATACCTCTGTCAGTCAGACCGGTCCAAGAGTGGTGCCGCACTGATGCAGTAAACAGGTATTGAGCTAGATAAAATTTAAAAGATACAGTGGGGTCACAGATTTTCACTGTGGTTTCACTTTACTTTGAGGTTTGATGACGGTGAAAATTAAGGCCCTGTTTACACTAGTGCGATCTTCGTCTACACTACCGTTTTCACTGCGTTTCAGAAACAGCACTACACACTACGCAACCGAAAACGCATGTCACATGACCATTCCTGCACACTGGGAACGCACATAAAATTGTAAACAGGAAGTTGGTTGCTAGTCACTGGCAGGTACAACAATGAGCATGATGTTATTGTTTACACGGTCATCAAGGATATGCAGAGCGAATGTGGGCAGCCACAAAATCATTTTCAAAAGTCTCAGTTTTGGTGCATTTACACTGAAACGTATCCCTGGAGTTTTCAAACTAAAACGGGGTCTGCAGCGTTTTCGAAAGTCTCTGTTTTCGAGGGTAAAAAACACCAGAGTAGACAACAGGTGAAACCATAGGGAAAGTTATGCTTTTAAAATGAAAACGCACTAGTGTAAACGTAGCCTAAGAGTTGGAATTAAACATTCTAAACAACCTAAACAGCACATATAAATACATACCATATAAATACATTAAATAATAGAATTAAATCAAATAGAAATACAAATTTTATATAATAAATATTAATATATTTATTTACAATACCATTCAAAAAACTTGGGATGTTGATATGTTTTTTTATTAATACTTTTAAAAAAAAAATAGTACTTTTATTGAGCAAGGATGCATTAAATTCATCAAAAGTGACAATAAAGATATTTACAATGTTACAAATTTTCAAAAAAAAAAAAAGAAGCTGTATTTTTTTAATGTTCTATTCATAAAAGAATCCTGAAAAAAAAATGAATCATGATTTCCATAAAAATATTAAGCAGCACAACTATTTCAACTGTAATAATAAGAAATGAGCACCAAATCAGCATATTAGATTGATTTCTGAAGACTAGAATAATGGTCAGCTTTGCCATCACAGGAATACATTTTAAAATATATTAAAATACAAAACAGTGATTCTAAATTGTAATATTTCACAATATTACTGCTTTACTGGATTTTTGATTAAAAAAAATAAATTCAGCATGGATGAGCATAAGAAATTTCTTTCAAAAACAATAAAAACTCTTAAACAACTCTTACCAACCTTACAATCTTACATCATTCCTTCATTCAGCCTGTGCATAATAATGTAAGAGGTGAATTCAGTTCATAATTAGAAAACTGCAGACCACAACCAGTAAGCTCAAATTGAAATATGAAATTGAGTTTCCCAGCCCCTGCCATCAGTGTCCAGCCATGTCATCTGCTGTTGGAATAAATAACCCTGATTGGACGAGAAGTTGACAACACGCACCAGCTGCCTAGCAGGCACCACAGTAATTCATTTGCCGTGCAGATGTTCTTTCAGGGCCAATGCATCTAATTAGCTCAAGCTTTTTTTGAACCAAAGACCTCCATATTTAATTAATCCAATGAAATATTAGAAATGGATGTGGAAAATGTTCATATTATTATCTGTCATTAGCCATTATATTTTCAAAATCCTGTATTCTGTTTAGTCAGAGTGGAAGTATTATAGCATCATACAGTCATGCGTTTCTCATAATCTAATTTAAATCTATCTATCTATCTATCTAATCTATCTATCCCTTTAAACATTCATCTCCTGTTTTTCGATAAAGCATGCACATTTTCAGATGTATCCAACACTTTTAAGCAGCAGTTTTAGATTAGGATGTGTCTCGTTTGGTTTATTTTCTCTTTAGACAGCAGATAAAACAATTACTTCATCTGTGTCACTGAGTCTAGAGTGGCTAAAAGATACAATTAGGCCTTCACTTTGTGCTAATGTGGTTATCCGAGACCAATAGCATTAAAAACTGCTGCTCTCAGACCTTCAGTACAACTGATGACTGCGAGAAAACGTACTGTCCCTTTTTCTGCTTTATCTATCAGGCCAGGGTTTTGTAGACCAGTATATTTCATGGCTATTTTTACTCCCTTCTCCCTAGCTGTTCATTGATTTATTCATTTGAGCTGTTTTATTGTTTTGTCCTGTCCTTTTGACTGTACTAATTCCCCTCCTTCTCTTTCTCTCTCACACTCTCTGGTTCTTTATAGCGTGCTTGCTGCAGTCGGAGCTGGTGAATTATGAGCGGGTTAAGGAATACTGTTTGAAGGTTCTCGGACACCAGCAGGATCACTTTAAAGCCATGTACCGTGCTGGGATTGCCTTCTACCACCTGGGAGACTACGAGTGTGCCCTGCGTTACCTACGCGATGCCAAGTGCCGTGAACCCACAGGTGGGCATTACGAGCGCTTTGATATCATATACAGTAGTGCTTCTCAAATGGTTTTGCTTTCATGCTCCAGATTTTACAGTGGACCTAAGTAATAACTAAATTGTTTCTTAGGGATTCACAGATATTAAAATTCTGTCTGATACTGCTAATCTGGTAATGTTATATCTGATATTCTGTCTAAATAAATATTAAAATCAGTTGTTTTAAATCAGTTGTTTTTGTCTTAGTTAATTTAGACAAAAAAAACGATGAAAAATATATTGTGTAACATAAAAAAATGGATATTTATTTTAAAATTTCTTAAAAGATTACATTTAACTGTCATAATATTTATTAATATATTAATTAATTATCAATATTGTTGTAGCCATTTAAGAAAATGTATTATTGTTTTATGTTTAAATGTTATAATATTATTTGTTTATGTTTTCAATTTAATCTGTTAATTATGAAAGAAAACTGTGTAATTTTTAAACGTCATAATGGGCGTGGTAAATTTGAATTGGACGGCAATACGTCTAGAGATATGGAGTGGGTCAGAAACAATATTTGACCACTTCAAAAGTTTTGTTTTGTGGGAAGTCTTCTTTAGAACGAATTTCATTTTGTATCTTAATTCTAATCAATGTTTTGTTGATCAATTATCTGAATCAAATAAATAAGAACAAGATAAGAAATAATTGCGGAATGAAGTGTGTGACGAAATGCAAACCCACTGCCATGCTTCCGCGGGCTTGAGAAAAGGCAGAAAAAAGAAATATATTATTATTATTATTATTATTATAGAACGTATTATTATATTATTTATAATATTATTATTTATTATATAGTAAGAAATTATTAATATATTTATTAATATGAATCCAGTATAATTTTAGCATTATGTATTATAGTATTTATTACAATTTTGAATTAGTTTTTACTGTTATATTCAATTTTCATTTTAATTTAGGTTTAGGTTTTAGCATTTTATCTACTTTTTTGTCATTTTTATTAGTCTTTTTATATTTCTATATAGCTTGAATTTATTTTTATTTCAGTTTTAGTTTTAGTATATATATATATATATATATAGTAAATATACACAATACACATACATATGTAAACGAAAACTTCTATTTTGGATGCGATTAATCGCAATTAATTGTTTGACAGCACTAATTTATTTATCTGGCTATCTATCTAATTTTAGCTTTATTTCAAATAACAAAACCATTTTTAATAATTTAAGGTAATAACAACGCTGCCGCAACAGTTGAGAACCATTAATATAAATAATATGTAAACAATTTAGCTGTATCTATGTTATGTTGACATGCTTGCCTACTGAAGCAAGTTTTATTCTTATGCTGTTGATTTTTTCCTTGCTCTTCTTATGTTCTATACTTCATCCTCTCTCTATCCAGACACAAACGTGCTGCGATACATCCAGCTGACGGAGATGAAGATGAGTAAGACCGGTCAGCAGGTGCGTGAGAGCGGGAAAGAGTCAATGGGTTAATTCAGCCCGACGCCCCCTCTATGCCACACCTAACACCTAACCCTGATAGAAAACCTCTCTTCTCAAGTCTCTCCCCTATATCCCACAATTCCCCCCATCCCTTGGACAACCAGGATATATGTGCTGCGCCCCTCTCTGAAAGCGGACTGGAAACGGGCACAGCTACAGCACAGCACCCTGCGACTGTCTTTTCTCGCTCTGAGATTTCTCTGTCCCTTTAAATCCAACGTCCCCGGTGCTTTTCATTTCCCAGGTATTGAGAATTTGACTGACGAACAAAGAACACGAAGGCGGAAAAAGAAGAAATGCTGTATTATAATGATATAAACAATGGGGGTCTGACATCGAATGAGGATATTAAAATGTTGTGAATGAAAAACATGGGTGGCAGAATTGAATCTGTAGGTTGAGAATAGAGTGAAAGCACACGTATCAAAGCCACACTGCTACTTAATCGCAGAAGATGAAGGTCAACGTTTAGGCTAATGACCTTTGAACTCACTCTGATCCATTGAGATGCACTCTCTCAACTCAATACAGAGGAGAAGCTGAGAAGTCAATGTTCAATTAACGCTCACCTGCCAACGCCTGTTACTTTCTGTCTCCTTTTTCTCTCTCTTGAATTTGGGCATATCTCAACTCAAGTTCTGAACTGTTTCAATTCAAGGGCTAATTCAAGTGTTTGTAATTTGTCCTTTGATATCGATTTCGTTTCGCCTCTCGGTTTGCTGTACTATAGTGGTTTGAGCAAGTTGTTATCTTTCCCTTTCTCAAAGGTACAATATCCTCCGTACTAATGTTAGCAGGTGTTTTGTGAACCTTGTTGTCCATTTCCCTTGTAGCGGTTGGAATATTACTAACAAATGGAGCCATATTGAAAACTCTTGTGTTTCTACAAGAAACGGGATGAACGACATCTGAAGTGCTTGATAGAGGTCTGCTAAACTTAATATATCTACCCCAAAATATCAGTGTTACAAAACAGTGGTAAGTAAAAGTACAAAAATGCTCTGTTAACTCTGAGAATTGTAGTTTTGACAACCATTAAGCGTTTCGCATTTGTCCTCTTCTTAATGTAGTGCTTTTTTGAGCTCTGTTATGGAAACCGAAGATGTTTTGTTCATTGAGGCAGCATCTCCAGTGGATTCATTTGAATTTAAAGACGCCTTTGACAGCACATATCATTCTGAGTCTAGTTTGGATTAATGGCTTTGAGGAGATAGGGACAGACAGATGAAATTATCCATCTGATCTAATATAAGACAGATTTAATTGTGTCAGTGAGACTCTGGGGATGGTGTGCCACGGTTTCAGATGAGAAGACGCACTGATGAGATTCAGAACACATAGCAGGCCATACAGTCCCATCTCTTTGTTGCAGTGACACTTGAGGAATATGGTGATGAAATAAGGTGCACTCAGTTATTTATTCTTAATTTAAAATGGTGAATACTCACATGCAGTCAAGACTCCAGTCATATCTTCTGTTTTATTCCATATGGAGCAGGTCGCCCTCTCATGGGGCTTCCATGTATAACAGTAATAAAGACACCAGTATCAATAATAATAATTATTAGTTCATTATTATATAGTACTTTCTCAGTGCTCAAGGTACTGTGATCAGCAGTTAATACACAAAACTCATACATCCACACCAGTAAGTGTCAGTATATGCTTCTCTGGGATGAAAAAGAACTGGTGAAACACGAACAAAAACTTATTGAGTGCACCTTTTCATGAGCAAAAAAAAAAAAACTCTTGATAGTGTAGTCATGAACAGATTGGCTAGAGAAATCAAGTGATATCTTACTATGCTGTTCTAACCCAATCTCATGAAAAAAACGTAACTATTTTATGAAGTGCCGATTTTGCATGAATTTGTACGATTGGCAAAGAAATGTGAGATGTAAGCATTAAGGTCCATCCCTAACCCCACCCAAAAACTAACCTTCAGTGGGATGTAAGATGATTTTTATGAAAATGTACAAATGAGATTATATGAATTAGCCACCAAAATGCTATACAAATTAGCCATCAAAATGTAAAATAGTTACGACTTGCCATGACAGTGTGTTGGCTGTTCTGAGGCTTTCCTCCTTTCCAGCTCTTGTCTCTTGCCTCTGTTTTGGGGCAGTTCTCTCTCCACCTTCCCTTTGATATGTTCGTTTGATTTCTGTAAATGGTGAAGGTCATTTTGTCTATAACAGAGCAACGCTTGACAACGCCGATGTCCTGTAAAGAAACTCGGTCATCACCTTTGCTTCTTTCAGCTGTGGTCCATATGTCCCCATGTGCTGGATCTCTTTCTAAACAGATGGAGAAACATCAAATCTGACTGTTGTCAACAGACAACAACAAAAGCACAAACTGGTTATTTTGGACAAGCAAATAAACTTACTGTACTTTACTTTTTCTTGGATGTCACCTGAGGTATTTGTTTGTTGAATGTCAAAGTAGACTTGTGCAGTTTAAAGACATATTAAAATGGTTGTCGAGAGCTTTACTTTATTAAATTGTTTTTATCGATATGTGAGAGAGCAGATGAGAAGGATAAATAAAAGAGATTTATGGAAAAATATATTTAACATTGTGAGGGGCAACTTTGTACCTGTGTATATGTTCAGTTTTCCTCTTGTATCTTGGCTTATTTGTGATGTCTTAGCCTTGTTTTTTTGTCTGATTGCCAGTCTGAGGATTCAGGGTTTGCCCTTTGACCTCCAGAAAGAAAGGTCGTCTGGGGTAGGTCTGGAGAGAATGACAAGAGGGATTTCGCAGACGAGGAAGAAGGGGTGAGGGTACCCTACTGTCCCGAAAGAGGGAGAAAAATCCACTGGTTTCTTTTTCCTTTTTTCTTGCCTGTTCTGGAGAGAGAGAGACTTTGACCCTCTGGTTGTTCTGGTTACTATAATGTTAATGCATTACCGCGGTCATTCATTGCCTCTTTGGGAAGTACTGTACATACTTCCACCGGACATCGGAAGACCTGCGAACTGGTTATGTTTACCTGCAAGTCCAGGAATGCACTATTGATTGGTATTTGAAGTCTACAAATAAAGTTTAAAAAGAGAAACTGTAAGAGTATTATTGTTTGTTTTTTTTATGCAAAATCTAATGTAATTGAATGCAAAACCAAACATTTATAGAAGAAACTATGGAAATTCCATTAAATTCTTTTGTTCCAAGTTTTTTCAAAATATTGATTAGAAACAATCCATGGCCATACTGTACTTCTATCACTCACAGCTTCATTTCAATTTCTGTCAAAAATTAAATACACACTGCCTTGACTAATGTCTAATGTCACAGAAACTAAACTATTACTGTCTTTAAGCCACTGTTAGGGGTCATTCACACAGAATGCGTTTATGCATTCCAGTGCACTGCTTTTCCATTGTTTTTCTATGCATGCACTCACGTCTCCTGTCTTTTGCAGCATCTATAGCTCAGAGGTGTCCAAACCTGTTCATGGAGAGTTTAGCTCCAACCCTAATTAAACACACCTGAAAAAAGTAATCAAGGTCTTAAGATTCACTAGAAACTTCCAGGCAAGTGTGTTGGAGCTGGTTGGAGTTACACTCTGCAGGACACTGGGCCTCCAAGAGCAGGATTGTACACCCCTGATCTAGCACATGACACAGTGTTCAAGTTATAACATATAAAACTTCTTTGATTGTCTTTTGCATCTCACACTTGACATGCCATACTAAAAATGTTAAAATGAGTTCTTTTAAAAAATGATGACACTTTATTGTGATTGAGCTTTGCTGAAATGTCTGAATGCACAAAAGCATGAATGAGAAATAA
>JAFVLL020025853.1:0-20443 GCA_021397915.2 Tor tambroides | reverse complement strand
CTAGACAAACAATGTGGTACTTTGGGTGAGGGTGCTATTGCCCTAACCTATGAGGTGCATGGTCACCTATAGGAGTTAGGGCCCATTCAACCAGGGGGGTTGCATCCTCTATGGCTCTGGCAGAGGTGTCCCCTTGCAGCAAGTGTGTGATGCGGCAGGCAGGTCTTCTCTTCACACATTTATCAAATTCTATAGTTTGATGCCCATGCTACTCCGGGCTCACATGTCCTTTAGTCAACATCTCAAAGTCACGTCTGAGACATCTTCAAATGTTTGTGCGCGCACAATACACAATGGCGACATTGGTATTCTTGTTCCCATAAGCATTATTAAACGCAGCATCGAGAGTAGCTTTTCTCGTGTTACTCGACTGTAACCCTGTTCCCTGAAAAAGCAGGAATGAGATGCTCAAAGCCACATTGTAGGCATGCCTGGACGTCCCTTCAGACAAAGGTGTAACCTGAAAGTGTGTCCGTTTCACATCTATTTATAACCATTTAGGTGCACGCATTCACTGACGTCACCGACCGAGGTTATTTAAGACAATTCTTGACATGTTTGACATACATGCTTCACAACCGGTTGAACAAAGAATGTTCTCATAAGCGTTATTGAAATGCAACATCTCATTCCTGCTTTTCCAGGGAACAGGGTTACAGTCAAGTACATATATACAGTGAATACAGACGATACAGTGAAATTTTTACTCAAAAGTACAAGCATCTGGCCAAAAACATACCTGAGTAAAACTACAACTTTAAATTGTACTTGAGTATTAAAAAGTACAAGTATCCTAACCATAAATAAAAAAAGTAAACAAATAAAATAAATAAAAATAAATAAAAAAGTAAGTAAATAAGGAGATTCTTGTTGCATCATGTTGAATCATCTTCTCAATGCAAAGTGAAATTGCTTAAAAATAAACTGAATAAAATGTTTTGTCAGACAGGTTTGGTTAAAAGGAGAAAAAAAAAAAAAACCCAATGGCTGTAGGTCAAAACATCTATCTAGATAACAACAATTAAAATCCAGCAAAGTGGAACACAAAAAATACAGCCCTTAAAGGGATACCCCATCCTTTGAACCCTCATGCCATCCAATATGTATGAGACTTTCTTTATTCAGATGAACACAAACTAAGAGTTTTCGGAAAAAAAACCTCTCTGCATATAATGCACCTGTACAGGGCGTCCAAAGATAACGCTTCAAAAACTACACAACTAAACAGTAAAGACGACAGTAACCCATACAAATTCTGTTGATGAATTAAGAGAAATGATAGGCATGTGTAAGAAAAATATAAATATTAATATTTTAAACTTGACTGTTGTGTTCATTTTGTGTGGTTTTTAAAGTGGTCCTGTACACTTGGATTTTATGGACTAAAAATATGGAAAATATGGCCATAAACATCTGGGACGGCATGAGTGTGAGTAAATCATGAGAGAATTTTCATTTTTGGGTGGACTGTCCCTTTAAAGAGCCAAAAGAGCCAAACTTGATTTGAGTTAACGAGGAGAATTAAAACATATAAATTAACTTTTTGTGTTGCCTCTTCAATGCCTCTGTCTGTAACAATAATTAATTTAGATTTTTTTCTCAGCAAATATTGATATATAACTATTTAAGACTAATTAGATTAATTACTGAGCAAATCATGTAACATGAAAACAAGTGGGGCAGGCTCATATCTGCCCATATGGCTCTCATTTACAGCACACTGTATTTCCATTTTTCATCATAGATTTACATTGGGAAAAAATGTAGGCCACTGTTGAGCGCGGGAGGATAGTGGTACCCTCTGCCCCACTTAGTATGATCATTACATAGCAAATCTGTCAACTGAAGCCATGCATTAAACATTAATATACCCAGTTCACTTTAACTTTAAATAGTCTAGAAATATTTGCTGAATAATGCTGAACACATTTAGGAGTTACTGTAAATGTAGGATTGATTCAGTGTATAGAGATCTGTGTTTTTAAGTGGATGAATATTTTGGTGGAGCACTGCCCCAAATGCCTATACAGATGAGCCGTGGCTGGTGTAATGCCTAGTAAAGCAGTGTTTATAAGCACAGGGTGGGGGGTGGTTGATGCAGTTATTATGGATTTAGAATGTTAAAATAGGGGTCTCCTAGAAAAATGATGGGTATAGAGGACAGGAAGTGTGTCAAACCAATAACATGAAAACACTATTACAGTGCAACTTTGGGTCGATATAGTAAAAACTGAACAAAACAAAACATTGAGTGTTGAAGAAATATTTACAAGTACAGCATGTAAGCCAAATTCATATATCATATTGTCAGTTAGGCTACTGTCATTTTCTCACTTCTCTCACTGTTTAAAGAAAAGTGCTTTATAGTTCCTCAGAAGAGATAAGAATATGGATAAAAACAAACAAACAAATAAAAAAAAAAAATCAAAAAACTTCCAAGTGTTCTGATGGTTGTTACTACAGAAGACAACTGCTCATATTATACTGATCCAAAAAGTGAGGGGAGGAAGGAAATGTAAATGTACATTAACAGTACCCTACACTACAGCTGACGATTACCATACATCAGGGGAATTATATAAACAGAGATGTCATCCCCAGAGCCAAGCTGATCATTGCTGATTCGCCAGCCCTGGTCCCTGAGAACTCCTCTGGCTCGCATTACCAGGTCTTGGGCTGCCATTGTGTACCTGTGATGAAAACACATAGTTAAAGCATATGACCTGAGGACAATTGTTTTTAGGTAAGAAATTTTTGTAATGGAGGGATTTTTTTTAACTTTATTATTTTTTTTAATTTACTCTTGAATGACGCTGCTCTGCTGCACTGTATGTTGTAAAATGTTACAAAAATGTTAAATTTTTAGACTGGTCAGTGGTTTAACAGTGGGAATTACAGTTTGATGCTTCACTTTAATGGTGAAAGTTCAAAGTAATATATATGCTAGATAAACATTTAATAAATGCAAACTGTTTTACGATACAATTTTTAAATGACTGGCAGTAATCCAGTGCCACAAACTACTCAACGTTTTGCCATTTTGATTTTGAATTGAAAATATATTTACATGATCTTGATTCATTTAAATGTGATGAGACAGACGTTTTCAGCATATTAGGGATATGATTAAGAGTGAATGTGTGCATATTTTAAAATAAAATTTTGTTTGTAAATAGTTCAAATGCATGACAATAAATTATATTTTACTATTTTTCTTTATTCTCTAAAATCCCTGTTAAATCCTGGGTCACAGTCAATTTGTGATCCCTTCGTCAAATTTCATGCGGCCCCCTAAATCGTGAGGCCCTGTGTGATCACATTTCGCACAGCCCTTGCGACAGCTCTGTATATAACATAAAAACCTGTGAAGGTCATCAGGATCACAGTTGACCAGGAATGAGGTGACAGTCTCTGCTACTTCCTCATTGGAAAGGACATCCCACAGGCCATCAGTTCCCATCACCAACACATCATCTGCTCCATGCTCATATTGTGTCAGGTTATACACTTTTACCTGTAGAGAAAGTATAGTTCAATTCAATAAAATTTCAGGCTGGTGATGTAAAAAACACAAAGTGAGAGATCCAGATAGTGAGTGTATAATAATAAATAAAATAATGCCTATGCATCAACGTAACTTACTGATTATTGCTTTTCAGTGGTTTTGAATTATTTATCTGCCAGACAACACTATAAATACAGTATAACTAGAGCTAAATCCGGAGAATCACTTAAATCATCATATCATAATATATATGAGCAATATCACATTTGTAACCTGTGAGGGCCTGCTGATATAGAGCAATATTGCACAGCTACTAGTGTGATTTTGTGTTTATACAATAGTTCGAAGGCACAAGTGTGTAAATTAAATAAGAAACAACCAGTGTCTTAAACATTTTGTATCTAACAAATGAGCCCAACCATTTGTTACTAATTCGAAAATGCCACTTTAGCATGGAATGCCAATCCTGCCATAATTAGAAATAAATAAAGAAATGTACAAAGAAATGTAAAAAAGCAAAAATAAATAAATAAATATATAAATAAATATACAAAGTAAAAAAGCAAAAATAAATAATTATTTATAATTTTATTTCCTTATGTATTTTCATTTTTTTCCACATTTATTTATTTTTTTATTTATACATTTATTTCCACTTTTATTTATTTTCACATTTATGTATTTATTTACATATTTATTTCTTTATTTCCACATTTATATATTTCCACATTTATTTATTTCTACATTTCTTTGTCTGTAGGGTAATGAGGAGGGCGTTTTACGTCAGGAAAAGCAATCGAGCCAGAGTAGTCCAGGGGTAAGCTTTGAGGCCAAACGGTGTGCCTAAACGAAGTACAAGAAGTGTAGCCTACATGACGCACCTGTTGATAGTGTGGGATGAATGACTTAGATGGGCGATATGGCCAAAATCTTATTTCACGGTTATTATTTCAGTTTCACGTGGGGGGTTGTTTCAGCTGGGAAGTGTGCAATCTGTGATCGCGTGCACTTGTTGAAGGTGCAATCGCTCTCTTATGCGCACTGTTTTTTTAGGTTTCACTTTCAACGCATACAACGCATATTTCCAAGATTCCGAACAGAAGGAGGTATCAGTTACTGTAGAAGGTTTGTCGCCTCGCGCCACTTCCCGTGTGGACAGTCACCGCATCAACTGATTATAATGGGTTCTCTTGGTGTAGACACGGCTTTAGATACGGATTAATCACACGTTTTAGGCTGGAAATATCCAGAATTAGGTCAAACAAAAGGTGTCCATGGGAACGGAGCTAGTGAAACACACATGCCATGCATTGAACATACAAGCATCGAACATACAAGCATCATGCTCATCCAAACAGAGCCTGTCGTGTGCCCTCAGCTTTTTGAGCTAACTGCATTTTTTTAATGCAAACAAAAAACAAAAACAACATTGACAGCATCAGAAACAAACCCGTAAACTGATGTCCAGGGCATTTAAAAAAAAAAAAAAAAACGTATTAATGTATGCATCATGAATATGGAATACCACATTCTTAATTCCAATCGATAAATTCGGTTAAAATAATAAAGGGCTGTTGCTAGTAAAAATCCAATCAGTGTCAACAAAAGCCATCAGAGACATCATTACTGATTACTCTGATGTCTCTGATGCATTTACACTGCAATTAGCCTACAAATGCATAAAATGTAATGAAATTAATGTTTTAAATTTTGAAGGCAGAAATATGTCAATATGTCATTCAATTAAATGATACGTTTAATATGAAACTAAAACAGACACTAGGTGCATGGCGCCAAGTCACTGTCTTAATGAGTGAGTTCAATCCTGATTCCTTCAAATAGGTTACGCTGATTACGAAAACACCACTTGTTGCCGCGGTTCAGCTGTGGATTTGTTTCTGTGATAATTATATGTAGGCCTAATGTGCCTATTTAAAAATAAATAAAAAAATCTTTTCATGACAAAATGATCAAAAAAATGGCAGGTAGGGGACATGCTCGGGGGAGCACGACTTCTTATGTTGAGAGCACGACATTTATTTCTCGTGGCCATTAATGCACGAACCTGTGTGACCAGAGCAACCTCGGATATTCAGAAATGGATATTATGAATACATTAATATTTTGTTTTGAATTTAAAAAAGTGCAGAATTAAGAATTAGTATATTAATTAGTATATTAATTAGTATATTATATTAATTATTTTATGCATTTGTAGGCTAACTGCAGTGTAAATGCATTCAGTAATGATGTCTCTGGTGGCTTTTGTTGACACTGATTGGATTTTTACTAGTAACAGCCCTTTATTATTTTAACCGAATTTATCGATTGGAATTAAGAATGTGGCATTCCATATTCATGATGCATACATTAATATGGTTTTTTAAAAAATGCCATGGACATCAGTTTATGGGTTTGTTTCTGATGCTGTCAATGTTGTTTTTGGTTACATTAAAAAAATACAGTTAGCTCAAAAAGCTGAGGGCACACGACAGGCTCTGTTTGGATGAGCATGATGCTTGTATGTTCAATGCATGGCATGTGTGTTTCACTAGCTCCGTTCCCATGGACACCTTTTGTTTGACCTAATTCTGGATATTTCCAGCCTAAAACGTGTGATTAATCCGTATCTAAAGCCGTGTCTACACCAAGAGAACCCTATAATGGGTTGATGCGGCGACTGTCCACACGTGAAGTGGCGCGAGGCGACAAATCTTCTACAGTAACCTTCTTCTATTCCGAATCTTGGAAACATGCCTTGTATGCGTTGAAAGTGAAACCTAAAAAACAGCGGGCATAAGAGAGCGATTGCACGCTTTCGCGAGCTTCAGCAAATGCACGCGATCACAGAATGCACACTTCCCAACTGAAACAACCCCCCACGTGAAACTGAAATAACCGTGAAATAAGATTTTGGCCATATCGCCCATCTAAGTCATTCATCCCACACTATCAACAGGCGTGTCATGTAGGCTACACTTCTTGTACTTCGTTTGGGCACCACAAGGTGTCACTGTGGCCTCAAAGCTTACCCCTGGGGTCAGTTCTTCGTATGTCGCTAACTCAGTTAGCTGGATTTGATTGTTGCCGATTTTGCTTGATCTTGGATCATTTGGTTCTTCCAAGCTCATCCTAGACTTGCTGTCATAGCAACAGGTCCATAAGCTTAAACCTGCTCGGGAGCAGGCTTATTTCATGTAAACAGGATTAGATTGCATCTTTTTAAGCAGAATTGATACTTAATATCTGCCCCAGCCACCGCTACTTTATTCCAAGAGTACCCTACTGGTCCAGGGACAATAATTTAAAATAATAATAATTTAAAAATCAATTTGAAAATAATATAATAATGTTGTGTAGTCTGTAATACTATAGACACAGCCAGTTTTACTCATTGAAAGATTTATTAGTGATGAAATAATTGATAACTGTATTGGAGTCTTACACACATGCTCTGCAGTTAATCTGAGTCGTTATATTAATTTGAGTGATGACAGATATTATGGGAGTGGCTTGATGGAGCGCAGGAGATGCAGATAACGTGATCTTGACCCTTAAGAAACTTGTAGCAAATCTGTTTCAAAGATAAAATGAAATGAATTGCTAATTACAACATTGAAGTAAAAATGTATAGCCTGTACAAATACTAGAAATCGTGAATATAAATAATTGGGAATCATGTAAAAAAAATTACAAATACATTAAAAACAGCGCACATTTCATTTATCTATTATAACATTTATGTAGTTTTGTTCATTGGCTATTGCTCTTTATAAAAGTCCAGAAATTTGTCAAGTTTTTCGTCAGGTGTCTTTTTTTAATGATACGATGTCATTACGTTGCCGTCTTGCCGCCATCCAATCACTGCACTGCTGATCGTGGTTTCGAGTATCGATACATCTGCCCTTTTAAACCAACCCATGAACGCGCAATTATCTCCGATAACTCAATCCAGCCATACTAATCATCAACAACAGGTGCGTTCGAAGAACCGAATTAGCCAGATCTTGATTAGTGCGATGATATCATCTTGGATGTGTCATTTGATCTCGGATGTAATAAGCGACGTACGAAAAACGGACCCCTGGACTACTCTGGTACAATTGCTTTTCCTGACGTAAAACACGCCATCCTCATTACCCTACAGACAAAGAAATGTAGAAATAAATAAATGTGGAAATAAATAAATACATACATAAATAGATACATAAATGTGAAAATAAACAAAAATGGAAATAAATGTATAAATTAAAAAAATAAATAAAATAAATGTGGAAAAATACATAAGGAAATAAAATTATAAATAATTTATTTTTGCTTTTTAACTTTTCTTTGTATATTTATATATTTATTAATTTATTTTTGCTTTTTTACATTTCTTTGTACATTTCTTTCTTTATTTATTTCTAATTATGGTAGGATTGGCATTCCATACTTTAGAACTAGTAATGAAGGAATGCTGAGCTGCTTCTTTGAAAGCTTATTGTACTATGTAGAGCAGAGAATTATGAGAGAGATCGACTGAGCGAGTGTGATGTCATACAACATTAATTTTTCAGCCCAATCTCATAATATATTGAATCAAAACATTAGTTTGAATGTCCAATAAGAAATCCTTTTAACTGTTGAGGGGTTTTCTGATCATAACGCTACATTTGTTACATTGTCAATGCAGCTGTTGGTTGCGTCTTACAAGGTGTTGTTGAAATTAAAAATAATGTCCTTGTTTATAACCTTGTTTCAGTCTTTTTAATATGAAAGTCTGCTACTGACTCATTCATTAAGATCTCATTAAGTCTCTTGTCCCCATCTAATGACGTAACACACAGACCAATTCTCAATACCAAATAATATTATTAAATGCTACTATTATTAATATAAAGTATTATTTATTGAACAATAATATTTAATAAACAACAACAGCCATTATGACAGTTGCTAAGCATTTCAGTCAAGAGTACAAAGGCAGTGCTCTAATACACCATTAAAATTATACAGTATAAAAATAGGAAGTTAACAAACTTTGCCTTCAGTCAAAACTTTTTGTTCTGGAAAAAAATAATAGATTAATGAGTCCAAAGACTGCCCATTATATATATCCAAGACAAATGTATCTCATGTTTAACCACTATAGATGCATCAGAGCCAGTGGTGAATCAGTGGGTTCATGGGCACTGAACGGATTCATGGAGCTCACATATCCTTAAAAGTTTAAACCTATTTTCTAATAGGCGTTATCTTTATTAACAAACTGCATATTTGAAGTCTAAACAACTACATTGTCTAAAAATCTCTTAAACTACATACTGTGATAAAACAACAGCAGTAGTTGTAAAATTATAGTGGGTTTGGTCGTTCGCCATGCAGTGTTGGGGAGGAGCTAGATACAAGTAGCGACGCTACTAACGTAACTACATTTTTCAGTAGCATGACAGTAGTTCAGCTACTTTTAAAACAGTGTAGCTTTTCCAGTATCTAACTACTTTTTCCAGCAAGTAGCGGTGTAGCACGACCAAAAGCTACTTTCTGTTTTGCGTTCTGAAAGCAGCACAGCATATTCTTCTGACTAGATCACAAACTAAATTTGTTCATTACAGCCATCTGTTGTGATGTCACGCATCTCACATCTTTACAGTCTGTCCGCCGACAAGAGATGGACTGATGATTTTGCATAGGATGTACAGGAGTGGATATTTCACATTAATCAACTGTAATTTATGCAAAACAAAGATTGTGGTCTATGTCGAAGACTTAAAGCACATACAGGAGGTGAATAATAGCCTTTTTAAACTGATTAATTTTCCTGCTTTATTACACTCTATATCAAATATCTATTTTACAATGATGAATCATTATAATCTGTTCCCCTACAGTTTTGTAGTGAGCGCTAATCGAACAGAAAATAATAATAATAATAATAATAATAATTATTATTATTATTTAAAAATAATTGAAAGTAGTTTCAATGTAGCTAGCTACTTTTTGATTGTAACTTGTAGTGTAGCTAGCTACTTTTTCAGAAGGATAGCTTGAATGCAGATTAACTGCTTTAATTTACGAGTAGCTTGTAGCTGGCAAAGCTACAGTTTCAGAGTAGCTTCCCCAACACTGTCGCCATGGTACTTGCTGTGAGAAATGCTGCAAGCGGAGTGATACAAACAGTGAAACGGTTCTGTGGTGATACTGGTAAATCATCTCATGGCTGGAAAGACCTCTCAGCCAATCAAATTCATAGACTAGAAAGAAATGTTTTACCAGTCCTAATCCTAATTCTTTGCATAACTATTCAAAGAACGGGAAAGGGGCACCAAGAGCCACTAAAGACAAAAGGTGAGAGTCACAGTAACCTGGCTGATTAGACTCACCTGGAAATTTTGCGACCAGATTTTTTTTTTTACTCATTTTTAAAGGTGCCATAGAATGCATTGATACAATATTTTAAATTGTTCTCTGATATCTACATAGAAGGTATGTGGCTTAGGTAAGGGCAAAAATTCTCCAGAAACAGTTTTACATGTCCATTTACAACCCTAGGATTTGTCCCTAGAATGAAATGGTCTGTTATTACCTTATTTGAAATGCTCATGAATAATAATGTTGAGCTGTGCTCTGATTGGCTGTTTCACTGTGCGGCTCATTTCAGTAGCTCACACAGCAGGAAGGAAACACAATGAAAATATATATTTCAATACTTTCTCTCCCAGTTATATCGTTGGGTAATTATACTGTATATAAAATGCAGGCATCAGGGAGCCGCTTTGAATGCACGATCGTGTTTTACTTTCACTTTCGCAATTGCTGGTGCTCTATGTAAACTACAGCTGCAGTACTTTCCACACATTTTACAAGATCAGATGCTTGTCAGTGGTGCTCAGGATCTGTAAATCATTCGCCAACATCCTCGTGCATCTCTCCTTACTCTGTTTATGTGGTAAGTGAAATCTTATGCACTGTAATATAACAGGCTACCGCTAGCAAGAAGCTAACCATGTCCCTTTAGTGGCTCACGTTATTTGTTTTCCGTGCCTTTCTGAATACCGACACCAACCCATCCCTGCACAGCCTGGAACATAACATTTATTTATATGATCTGCCGTTTTTGCTATTATCCTTGCTTGTTTCTTCACAATACCTGCAGAACTTCTGATGATTCGGTTGTACAGGTCCGGCTGGCCTAGAATATGGGCAGGTATATCCAAATGTTGTGGGCGTAACTATTAGTGATCCCGACTCTTACGTCACAGTCGGTGTTATGTTCCGATTCGCCTATTTTTCAGTAGTCTTTTGCTTGCACGAGATTTATATAAGGAGGAGGAAACATTGGTGTTTGAGGCTCACGGTATGTCATTTCCATGTACAGAGCTCTTATTATTCAGCTATGCCAAGGTAAATACAGTTTTCCATTCTATGGCACCTTTAAATATTTTTTTTCTGTGATTGCCCAGTTTGAATGTTTTTATCTGCTCAGCTAGCTCATTGATCAAATCTTGGAAAAAGAAAATCTTAAAAGATTACACACATTTCACTTTGCACCACCCTTCTGGGAAAGCCACAAATGTGTAGCCATATTCTTAAGTCATGCCCCACACTTCTACATAACATTTATAATCAAACTTTCATTTGAACTGGAAAGGCAGCTCACCTCTGGAAAGCAGGACAGAAAGGGTTTAATATAGATGTTGGAGTCATGGACTTTGAGATCATGGTCTCCTAAACCACGTGTCACTCCTATGGTGGCCATCACTCGTGCCTGTGATTAAGAAATAATTTTTAAAAATCCTTTTTTTAAAATCAGAACAAGCACAAATGATCAAGCATCAAAAATAACCACAAAATCACAAGACTAATGAAGTACATAGGACTATACCCTGAAAAAAGACTTATATTTTAGATCTTAAATTCAAGTCTTAGCAAGGTATTGTAGGTATTTTGTGGTATACCCAATCCTGCCAATCCATCAAAATATGGATCACATATTTTACCAAAATATATTATCAAAATCAACAGCAACAACTTTATTTAATTACAAGAATTGTCCTTTTCCCCCTATTACAGTGTCCTGACTTTTTAGGTCGGGTAGAATCTGTGATCCCTGACCTAGTATGTTTGTCCCAGTATTTGATTTGCTATGACTGATATTTGTCATAAATTCCTTATTAAAAATGTTGCAATAAAAACAAAACACAAAAGGGCAGCACTGTGCAACTTTATATTTCTGATGCTTGTCACAAGGAAGAAATTCAGTCAAGCACCATGTATTTATTTTTAAAGTGCTGTTCAGATTTTTTTTACACTATGATGTTTAGAGATCAGAGAAAAAGAGCCAGGGTCTGCTATTCATTGTTGCTTAGCAAAATAGTCTGTTCGTATATTTGTGTGTTTGTATGTTTCCTATGTCATAGTTTTAGAGAACAGCACACATCTCTGGGCACGTTAGAGGCTGTGGTCTTTAGCGTCCTTGTTAGCATACCAGCCTCCCATGCTGGAAACGCCGGTTACACTGGTGTTGTGACCTAGATAGGAGTAAGGTTTAAGGAGGTGAGCATAACGGAGGCCAGCTAATAAGAGCTGTGCAGGTAAACCTCACTCCCCTGGCCTCAAGAGGTGCATTAGTGACTGATACTAGAGCAGGGGTGTCCAAACTTGTTTCTGGAGTGCCACTGTCCAGCAGACTTTAGCTCTAATCCTAATTAAACACACTTGAACCAGCTAATCAAGTTCTTCAGGCTCACTAGAATCTTTCAGGCAAGCGTGTTGGAGCTGGTTGGACACTGGCCTTCCAGAAGCAGCATTTCGACACCCGTGGCCTAGAGGCTGTGGTTTTTAGCGTCCTTGTTAGCACGCCTGCCTCCCATTTGAGAAAACCGGATGGGTTACATGGGCACATGACTAAAAGCGTTAATCCTATTTTATTCACAGTGATACATAAACATCGCAACCAAGCTTCCGTATCAGGTTCACCTAAACACGTTTTGAAAAATAAAATAATGAAAACGAGACCGAGAGGTTCACTGAACGGTGCACGCTTTTTTTCCCACTTTTCCACATGGCACAAAACCGGGGACACTCTTATCAACTCATGCGCATGCCCATTCTCTTGCCTGCGGCAAGCCCCAAAGGACAGAATGCATCTAAAGCTTGAGGTCAATGTTGCTGTGGCAGTTCCAGCCTCCCTGCTGGTCTTTGTCCTGGATTGGCTGTGACGTGAACTTGCTGATGTATGCGCTGAAGGTGGTCTGCAAGGCAGAGGCACTTCATCTGGTTGTGCAGCTGGAATGGTAGCCATTGGCATCATACTGCTAACATCTGCACTGGAAACTGGAATGTGGCTCGGTTGATACCCAACATCATAATCACTTAAGTAGGCTGGTGGATGTCTCTCCCGCTGAGTACGAGGCTGCACAACTGGCTCGGTGACCTCATTCTCTGACTGCATGTTGTCTTCAAGGTTACTACCATCCGGCTCGAAGGACCATTTGTAGAGGAGAACCTCTGGATTGTTCTGATAGACCTTTGAAAACTGGCGACTCCGGTAAGAGAGTAAGCGTCTCGGAGAGTCACATCCAAGAAAGCTTTAATGAGTTGGGTTCATAAATACAGGCCACGTTGGTGAGCATAAATGTATACAGGTAAAAGGTATTGGGTGTTTGGGTACGTGTGTGTGTGTGTGTGTGTGTGTGTGTGGTCTGAAAAAGAGGAAAATTGTGGAAATTAGATATAAAGAATATTACAGTCTTTATATTAACTTAGTACAGATATTAACATTTCCATTCTGAACATAAACAGATAAATAATCATCAATGGTCTGAAATATGCTGACAGATTCACACTTATGACAGTGTAGCATCTCAAATTATCTTAAAGTCGCTAACAAATCGAGATTTATGCGTGAAAATAACAACAACGCACTGTTGCACTGTCTCTGAAACTAGCATAGCTTCCCACCATAGATTAACGAATAACATCATAGTTGTACAAATATACGCTAACAAGATTAACATAACATCATCACAACAACATCAACATTATTAACAGGCATGTTTCTGCTAGAAAATGCGAAATAAACTTACTTTTCTGCATGAACGCACACAGCTTTAAAGTTCGGTTGCTCACCGTGACCCAGCGCGTGGTGGTGTATAGGAATCAGTAAGATGAAAGACATCCGCCCTCTAGTGGTTAAATATGAAAATGAAACTAACGGGAAAGACTTTCCTACACTAGTTAATGCAACTACTTAATAACTAAAGTGTTACTAAATACATAAATAAATAAATTTTTGTGTGCGCGCGCGCGTGTATATACAGTATTGACTAGCGGCAGCTGGGCACTCCTTATGTGCGTGTATGTCCTTTATGGGAAAATGCTTATGCAATTTAGCTTATTGGGTACAAATTCTGATCACATCTGCTTGCTGGTATATAATATGCATCATCAAATCTTTTATTTAAAAATAAAACTGTGTAGTTTACAGCAGAAACGGCGACAAACGATCGTGACTCCTGGCACGAACTCTGGCAGCTGATACATAAAAATGTATAATAATAATAATAATAATAATAATAATAATAATAATAATAATAACACACCTGTGGGAACTTTGCATCATCATTTAAAAAAAAAAAAAAAAAAAACACCACCGCACGCCACTGAGAACAGTGTAGTTTTTACCGAGCAAACAGCAGAAACGGCGAGAAAGTCTGTGGCAGCTGCCAGAGGAAATCCATGGCATCTGGGGATGCCACCGGAAGTGGCGCTGTGACCTGCCGCTGCCAGGATTTTTTTCCATCAACAATCGTGGGTGGGGCTGGTAAATTGTTAAGTCACACTTTATGGTTTCTGTGATCGGCTTGCTCTGAGATGCTGCTAATGATATATGGAGATTAAAAAAAAAGTAGCGGGTGGATTTTTATCATTATAGGGTGGTTGTCTACACACACACTGCCAACACACATTTATGTCCAAACAACATGTGAAAGTGAATTTTGCATAATAGGTGCCCATTAATATGTAAGGTTGCACACACTGTTGTATCACAAACCACGCTTAAGTATATACAGTTCTGTAAATGGATGTGAAGAAGGTTTAATTGATTTTGTGTCCATTTTGTGTGAATACATGTGAATATCTGTTCTTCCTTTGTGGCTTTGGCCACATGGCAAAACTTGTTTCTTCTGTGATTTACGATCATTCACATTTTGATAAGAGTAAGGGAGAACAAAGCAGTTCCTGAGCAGGGGGTTACTGTATGTTAATGTTAATTTACATTTATTCATTTAGCGGACGTTTTTATCCAAAGCGACTTACAATTGAGGAATGCAATAAGCTATTCATCATAAAGAGGCAAATAGAAGTAAAGCATAGAAGCAAATAGGAAGTACTCGTAATACAAAGTTTCAGCCATTGTGCAGATTAGTACAAGTTAGACAGGGAAAGATTAAGGAAAGAGAGCAAGTTTTTTTTCGAGATGAGATGAGTTTACAGGTGTCGCTTGAAAATTTTTTTGGAGATCCCGCATTCCGTATAGGGGTGGGAAGATCATTCCACCAGCCAGGAACGGTGAACGAAAATGTTCTGGAAAGTGATTTTGTGCCTCTCTGTGATGGTACCACAAGGCATTGCTCACTCGTAGATCTCAGACTTCTGGAGGGGATGTAGATTCTCAAAAGTGAGTGGAAGTAGGTGGGTGCTGAGTCTGTGGCTGTTCTATATGCAAGCATCAATGTCTTGAACTTGATGCGAGCTGCAACTGGAAGCCAGTGCAGGGAGATAGAGAGAGGTGTGACATGGGCCCTTTTGGGCTCGTTGAAGACCAGTCATGCTGCAGCATTCTGAATCATTTGTAGAGGTTTGATTGTGCATGATGGAAGTCCAGCCAGAAGAGCATTGCAATAGTCCAGCCTAGAAATGACAAGGGCATGGACAAGAAGTTGTGCAGCATGCTCCGTTAGGAAGGGCCTGACCTTTCTGATGTTGTGCAATGCAAACCTGCAAGATCAAGCAGTTTTTGCAATGTGTTCTTTGAAAGTCAGTTGGATTACACCAAGATTTCTTACTGAACTTGATGGGGTAATTGTTGATGAACCTAACTAAGATTATGCTGTACATTTGGAGTGGCAGGGAAGACAAGGAGCTCAGTCTTTGCCAGGTTGAGTTGTAGGTGATGATCTTTCATCCATGCCGAGATGTCCGCCAGGCAGGCTGAGATCCGTGCAGCTACCGATGGATCATCTGGCTGAAATGAGAGATAAAGCTGTGTGTCATCAGCATAGCAGTGGTAGGAGAAGCCATGTGCCTGTATGATGGGACCCAGTTATGTAGTGTATATGGAGAAGAGGAGAGATCCAAGAACTGATCCCTGAAGAACCCCAGTAAGCAGTTCATGTGCTTTGAATACCTCTCCTCCTCAGGCAACCCTGAAAGACCTACCAGTGAGATAGAATTTAAACCAGCGAAGTGGAATCTCTGTGATGCCAAGTGATGAGAGGGCAGACAGGAGGATCTGATGATTGACAGTGTCAAAAGCAGCAGATAGATCCAGCAGAATAAGAACTGATGATTTGGAATCAGCTTTTGCAGTCCGCAAGGCTTCAGTGACTGTCGGTAGCGCAGTCTCGATTGAATGTCCACTTCTGAAACCTGACTGATTAGTATCCGGTTGGTTATTCTGTGATAGAAATAATGATAACAGGTTGAAAACAACTCGTTCAAGTGTTTTTGCTATGAATGAAAGTTCTATCTGTAAGTTTAATGTAGGTTTTTTGAGCAGTGGGGTTACCCAAGCCTGCTTGAATGTGGTGGGGAAAATCATTGTGAGGAGAGATGTGTTCATGATGTGTGTGAGTGCTGGTAAGAGAGTAGGAGAGATTGCTTGGAGAAGGTGTGAGGGGTTTGGGTCTAGAGTACATGTTATAGGATGGCTGGAGAGGAGAAGTTTCGATATTTCTGCCTCAGTGAGGGGACAGAAGGAGAAGAGGGGAGTTTTAGCAGTGGATGTGGTTGATTTTAGTTCCTCTGTGTGTGGAGCTGAGAACTGGCTGCTGATTGTTCTAGTTTTGTCAGTGAAGAATGTGGCAAAGTCATCGGCTGTTAAGGAGGTGGTGGAGGGGGACAGAGGAGGGAACTGAATATTTTGAAGAGATTACGTGTGTCAGAAGCACTGTTGATCTTGTTGTGAAAATATGAAGATTTAGCAGTATGGACTTCAGCAGAGAAAGATGAAAGCAAAGACTGATACATACTCAGGTCTGATGGATCTTTTGATTTGAGCCATTTTCTCTCTGCTGCCCTGAGTTTGGACCGATGCTCATGAAGAATATCGGTATAACCAGGGATTAGAAGAGGCAGCACGTGCTGGCCTGGAGGAAAGAGGACATATTTTGTCTAGACAAGAAATTAAAGTGGAGCATAAAATGCGTTCACATCCAGAGATGAGAAATGGGTAGGTGAGGGAAGAGAGGAAGATGCTACAGAGGAAAGATGTGAGGGTGAAAGGGAGCGTAGGTTTCATCTAAAAGTAACTGGTAGAGGGGTTGGTGGCACACAGGTAGCAAGATGTAGGTGTTATGTTGAATGTTATGAAGTAGTGGTCAGAGGTGTGTAGGGGTTTTACCAAAATATTGTCTGCAAAACAATTTCCCAACCTGATGTGGGGTGTGAGAAAGAAATTGTTAGAGAGCAGAAGGGGTTGCTGAGTCTTCTGGATGAATCCAGGTCTCAGTCAAGCCCAAGATGCTAAGCACAGTTTGGGAAGCAATAGCGGGAATAAGATCTGCTTTGTTGACAGCAGGCTGACAATTCCAGAGATCCACAGAAAAAGAGAGAGGTATAGAAGAGGTGTAGATAGAATGCAGGTTCGCAAGGTTGCGTTGCCGTCTGTGTTTGATGTTAGAGTGTTGTTGCAAGACAACCGGAATGTGTTGGAAACACATGATAGAGTTGGAAAACAGAGGATTGGAAGGGAAAATAGGAAAGTAATACTTAAGTGCGTTGCCGGTTTTGTTGCTCGGTTAAAGTCGCAGGTCTTTACACGAGGGCTGAACGCTACTGCTGACGCTTCCGCATCAGCTCTCAGGTAACAAATAAATATACAGGCTAACGATACTCCAGTGAAAACACCTGTGGCCGCCTCCTTAATTAGCTTAAAATAGTCTAAAAGATCCTATTGTACGTAATACATGTATGTGCTTATATAATTATTTATATTACTTTAAATATAATTGTCTATCTCTTGATTCTTTGACTAAGCCAGACAAGACATTTCTGCAATCATAGTTAAAAAACTTATAATGCTTTGCAGTTGGAGGGCACCCCTCTAGTAAACAGGAGTGGTATCCACTTTGAGTGTCAGATAAGTTATATTTCATGATAATACGGTATGTACTGTATGCATAGTAGCAGTCCTGCAATAAGGTGATGTAGCAGAGACTCTCTTTTCCTGTCATTATCCTTTTTCATCTTAGCTGACTCTTTCCTTGTTTTTTAGTCTATGAAATAAATCTTACTTTTCTTTCCCCTTGTTGTCTATTCCAGTGTTAATTTCTCTTTGCCTTGACACTTCTGTTCCAGTGCCATGTCTTGTGTTGGTGCCTGACCAGAGTTGCCTTTTGATTTGCTCTTTTTGCTTTAATTTTTCCTCAAATTCTCTCACCAGTGTTACCTTTTTTCCTTCTCCATATATCAAAGGAAATCTGAGGTCCTCATCCTCAATGGTTTTATAAGCCCTGTTAAGACAAAAAAAAAGAGAAAAGAAAGTGGGACTTAGGGTTAAGGAATGTATGTATATAAAAAAATAAAAAATAAAAAATAGGAACACTTCCTTTTCAGTCCAAAATGTTTATTTTACCAGCTCATTTTCAAAACTGATGTGGTGCTCATTTGAATGTTTGCCACCACAACATATATGTAATTGCCATGGTGAATTAATAAAGAGAGGGCAAATTTTACTATATTAAAGTACAAACCATACTGGACCTGACCATCATGTCAGCAAATGAAAATTTATTTATAGAATACATTTAAAAACAATGCTGTAGAAGCTCAAGCAAAATAAATTAAAAAAGAATGAAAAAAAAGAAAATAATCAAAACTTTTTAAAATAAATCAAACAAGTACAACAGGACAGTCACCAGAATATTAGCTCTACAAAGACAATAGTTCTGTTTAATAACTGTGTAAAGTTTATCAATTATTAAATGAGCTCAATTTAGCTATAAGCAGCTCTACAGAGGACAAGTGTCATTATTCATCTTGAGTCAGTTCAAGTTTAGTTCATCCAGTGGTGTTAGCGCAGTCAAACTGATAATGCAGTATTACCGAATATGTCTGCTCCGGATAATGAAGCAAGCGCTAGCAGGGATGCCGGAAGTATGGCCCTGAGACGCAGCGTCTCGTTCCCTCGGGGAACCATGGTTACATACGTAACCTGGGACGTTCCCCTTCAGGAGCTCGAGCTGCATCGGAAACGCTATGGGAACGAGATGCCCACGCCGCCAGAATTACAAATCCCTGCCAGTGTGGAGATCACGACTGAGGCAGGAGAACAGAGGAGCCTGGAGTGGCTCGTAAATCTAGGTCACAGAACCTGACGAAGGTGAGGGGCGTGGACCATCCCGCAGCGTTGCAGATGTCCTGCATGGAAACACCTGCCAGAAAGGCCTTGGAGGCCGCCACACTTCGAGTCGAGTGAGCCTTACCCCTAGAGGCGAAGGGATACCAGAGGACTCATAAGCAGTGGTAATGGCATCTACTATCCACCAACTAAGGGTCTGTTTTTTTTAGCCGGAAGACCCCTCTTAGGGGGACCATAGCACAAGAGCAGTTGGTCCGCCCTTCTCCACAGGGCAGCTCTGTGGACGTATCTGGACACATACAGTTAAGCTTCCGATGGTCGGGCTCCCTGAAGGGAGGAGGGTAGAAGGCCTGAAGTTTGACAGGCCGTGGTGTAGAGGAGGGGACCTTGGGGATGTACCCCGCATGAGGGTAGAGAAACGCCCTGACCAGACCAGGTGCAAAGTCAAGACATGAAGGGGCCACGGAGAGGGCCTGCAGATCCCCCACTCTCTTAAGAGAAGAGACCGCCAGGAGAAAGGTAGTCTTGATAGTCAGATAGCGATCTGATATTTCTTCGATAGGCTCGAAAGGAGGGCTACAGAGAGCTTCTAACACCACAGCCAGGTCCCAAGCAGGGACACGTGAATGTACAGGTGGTCTAAGCCTCAGCACACCGTAGAGGAAACGTGTAACTACGGGGTTCTTTATTGATAAGCACTGATGCTTATTTTAGATGTTTTCTGTGCAAGTTGCTGCTGCTCCGGAGAGCCATGAGACCGTGTGTTTCCTATCTATGTGAGCCTGGGCTGGCTTTGCCGAATGGCTTAACGCTAGTGAACTATTGCTGTGTGTACCTGATCAGTTGACCAGATAGATTAAACTAGTGACCTGAGTTAAATGTGTTTCTGAGCTAATCGTATAAAATAACCCGTAGCAGATCTATACAGGTGGAGCTGGGGAAGGTGGAGGGTTTCAGAGAAGCTCTGAAAGTGCGCTGCAGGAATCTCGAGTGAATGCTAGCCAGCCTTATAAATGCAAGGCAGTAAGCTCATTGGCTACATATGCAGCATGAACCAATCAGCTTGCACCAAGTCGTTTAACTCTCTGAATATCATCAGTTACGTTAACAACCCGTCAGCTTGCGCCATCTAGTTTCATGACTGAACTATATATTTCACTTAAGTAATTTGCAGGTCTGGAAAAGTATGGAAAAATAGAGACCAGAGTATGGAAAAATATTTGTGTTTCAACTATCTGCCCTATTCAGTGTTCTAAAATATAAAATTAATAATTTCTAAAAAATAAATTTATTGTACAAGCAGACAGATTTCGCTTTCCGTGAGCGTGATTCGAGATGGAGTGAACACAGATGCGAACGTGTTTCATTCA
>JAFVLL020025852.1:5000-11117 GCA_021397915.2 Tor tambroides | reverse complement strand
ATAAAAAAAAAAAAAAAAAAAAAAAAAAAAGAGATTCCAGAAAAATAAAAAATAATAATAATAAAAAAAAACATTTGGAAAAAATGAAACAGAATTTGGAATAAAATAAAATATATTTTATAGGGCCCTAAAAATGTCATGTTTTATTAAACGTTTTGAATTGTGTAAGATTGAGTGAGTTAGATATGTTTTTCAATTACTACAATTTTTTTCCACTATTAAAACGGAGTCCAGAAAAATCAATATGGGAAAAAAAATTGGAATTTTGAGAAAAAATAAGAATGGTTTCATAAGCCTAAATTGTGACCCCGGACCACAAAACCAGTCATATGTGTCAATTTTTCGAAATTGAGATTTATACATCATCTGAAACCAGGAATAAATAGCTTTCCATTGATGTATGGTTTGTTAGGATAGGACAATATTTGGCTGAGATACAGCTATTTGAAAATCTGGAATCTGAGGGTGCAAAAATATCAAAATATTGAGAAAATCACCTTTAAAGTTGTTCAAATGAAGTTCTTAGCAATGCATATTACTAATCAAAAATGAAGTTTTGATATATTTATGATAGGAAATTTACAAAATATCTTCATGGAACATGATCTTTACTTAACATCATAATGATTTTTGGCATAAAAGAAAAATGGATCATTTTGACCCATACAATGTATTTTTGACTATTGCTACAAATATACCCCAGAGACTTAAAACTGGTTTCGTGGTCCAGGGTCACAATTTATCAGTGCGCATTTTCTAAAGAAAAAAAAAAAATCTTTCATCGACGTGAATAACTTTCTCCACTTCCCAATAAGTTTTCTTTTCCCCTGACGTCATCTGGCTGAGGAACAGACGGTAAGTTTGAAGGGCAAACAGAGTGAGTTTGTGGGTACCAGAGGAGACAGATGCATTATGGGACAGTTCCCCTGCCTCGCTGGTCTAATTACAGCTCAAGCACAGTTTGAGGCCAAAAACGAGACAGAAACACCCTCTGGCTCTCAGTATCATCAGACTGATCAGTCCGAATCCGACAGCAGATCCAGAGCGTATTAAAGCATCGCTTCACGTGATCGGCACAAACTAAAGCTCATGTGTGAAGAACCAGACCTCTGAACTACTGACACACAGACTCGTTTAGAGACTCGCGTCAACTGATTCTGTGTGTCAGGAATCTCTCAGACAAACTAATTAACATCCGACTCGCCTGTCAAACACTAACGAGACACAGAGAGAGGAAGTGTGGTTTTTATTATGTTCACAAAGGAGGAAAGACAGGAGGCACTCCACATGAATTTTGAAGCTTTAGAGGACTAATCTAATGCTTTTCATCGTGGGAACTAGTAGAAAAACATACTAATTCTTAACAAACAAAAAATAAAACCTTAATTTGCTACATGAAATGAGCATAAACTGAAATAAAATTAAATATAAAAACATAATTAATTTTTCATCTAGTTACCAAAGCAACACTTCTAATTTTATTTAGTTTAACTTGATGTAAAAAAATAAAATAAAATAATAAAAAATAATAAATATTATAAAAATCATCATAAAAATGGCAAAAGCACAACTAACTAAATTACTAAAAATTAATAAAATTAAAATGAAAGATATAAAAATAAAATCGAATTCAAAATATTAATAAAAGTATCAGAATGACACTAAAACAACACGTTTTTTTTTTTTTTATCCATAATGACATTCAACATTTTCTGAAGCTCGAGCGCCTCTTTCACTGATGGTTTAAATTTTTGTATCAGATTCTTGGAAAGGTTCAAGAAATGTAAAAACCTTTTAAAAGAAATTAAATATTTTACTCAGCACAGATGCATTAAAATGATCAAAAGTGGCAGAAAAGGCATTTATAATGCTACAAAAGATTTCTATTTCAAATAAATGCTGTTCTTTTGAACTTTCTGTTCATCTGTGAATCCTGAAAAATAAAATGCATCACAGTTTCCACAAAAATATTAAGCAGCACAACTGTTTTCAACATTGATAATAATCAGAAATGTTTCTTGAGCAGCAAATCAGCATATTAGAATGATTTCTGAAGATCATGTGACACTGAAGACTGGAGTAATGATGCTGAAAATTCAGCTTTGATCACAGAAATAAATTACAGTTTATAATATATTCACATAGAAAACAGTTATTTTAAATTGTAATAATATTTCACAATTTTACTGTATTTTTGATCAAATAAATGCAGCCTTGCTTAGCAGAAGAAATTAAAATTTTAACGGTTAAATAATGAAAGACATCCACTTGCTCTGAAGGAGAAAACAACAGTTGAACACACTCACTCGGACTCATCAGTGACTCAAACTTTAAATATTCAGAACTTGACGGGTCATATGCAGTTTAAACAGCTGTGAGGATGATGAAGGGACGAAGATGTCTTACCTTTGCCATCTGCGCCTGCACACCGGTGGCCTTCAGAGACGAAACGGCCTTCTGCGCTGCTGCAGGACAGTCAAAGTCCACGAAACCATAACCTAAAGACAGCAGAACATTAATGTGACCTCACATCTCCAGAGTTATCAAGTCTAGTCCACTTATTCGACCAAGAACTGCCTACTTAGACAGGAAGAAACCATGCAACGAACATGTAAAGCCACCAATCAGTTCATTTGGATGATTCGGATTCTTTGAAAAAATATGCATGAATCAAATTTACAAAACATTCTTAACTGCTATCAAATAATACAAAATCAACATAAATAACTTGTTTTAAAATCCACAAAGGTAAGATGTTTAATGAACTTATTTTGGATGTTTCATATATTAAGCATTAAAACGTAACACTAACTACAAAATATACATATGAGTATAAGGAATGCACACAAAACTGAAGGGACACCCGTTATCACTAATATAAACATTGACCGGTTACGATTATGCATGATGCAAGTTGCTGATTTCGAAATTTAGTAACATTTTAGACAGGCTCTTAACTAATTTAAATTACACAGCACATTAAAAAGCATGATGTCAAAAGCTAAAGCAGTCACAACTACACATTTGATTATGATTATTACTGCAATCTGCAGGCAACTCAAAAGCACAGACTTCAAGCAAATGATATATTGACAAACCCTACAGTAAAAACCTTCAGAATATATACAGGAATAAAACTGTAAGTTTTGGTGTATGTAAGTGCTGCTGAAGTGGAGAAATAAAATCATGTTTTAGAAAATAGCCTTTAAAGTTATATATATATATATATATATATATATATATATATATATATATATATATATATATATATATACACACACTATATTGCCAGAAGTATTGGGTCGCCCCTTCTAATGAACAGGTTTGACTACTTTAGTAATTTCTATGAGTATAAATCTTAATGTTAAAGCATATAATGATATTCTGGGAAATTGTGTGCTTCTAATATTATAGCAACAGTTTGGACAGGACCCTTTTCTATTCTAACACGACAATGCCTCTGTGTATAAGGCAAGGTTCAAAAAGAAAATTATTGATTCAGTCAGTGTGGAAGAACTTGACTGGTCTGCATAAAACAAAGTCCTAATCCCAGTTTAACACCTCTGGTGTGACTGTAAATGCAGACCTTGAGCCAAAAACTCATCACCAAACACCAATGACTTGTACATACACTATATAGACAAAAGTATTGGCACCCCTTCTTTAGAACAGAAAAATGCACTTCCAAATCTGTGGCAACAACGATGGGAACATAATTCATGTATTTAAAAATTGTATTTCCATCTCTGTTGCAACAGTTTTGAAACAGTCTTTTAGTCTGAAACAGCATGTCATGAAAAGCCATAAAGGCTAAAACCTAACAAAACTGAGCAGTGCATGAAAAATAATGGTTTTGCCTGTTATTTCTAGCTTTAAGAAGATTTTGGTGAACCGGCTCCAGATCCTTGAGTGGCTCATGTCTAAATGCAGTCAAACTTTGTTACCCAGGAAAACCAAGACCCATCAGAATCCATTCCACTGCACTTTTCAAAGATAAAAAATGAAAATTAGATCAACTAAATGGGTTTCCTTATCAGACCACCTTTAACCAAACAGCGTTCGAGAAGCACCTGAAGACCCTCAGGAATAATCTCGCATTAAACCCTTCATCTCCATGGCAACAACCCTTCGCCTTCACTTTCCTCCTTGGCGTTCCCCATTTTTTCCTGACCTCCTCCATCAGCCGAGAGGAAACCCACAAACCTGATTAATGAGTTATGAGATATTTATGAGTGATCGCTCTTTCCCACAATCCCTCACTCATCCTTTATTTTCCGTCACACCTTCATTCTCAGGGCTGTATCAGCAGATAAGGGTCACACCGGTGTTAATTAAAATTTCATGGCAGATTAAATGAGTACACACACACACACACACACACGTGCGCGGTCTTTGAATTAAAGCTTGTCAGCGGCGGCCCGTTATCCAGGAGAGATGAAGGTTTAATTAGAGAGGAAACAGGTTATAAGACCCTCTTCACTGATCAAATCCTCAAATCCTTCCTCACGGACACACTGGAAAAAAAAAAATCGTACAAGCGGAAAGTTTTAAGAGTGAAACATTTGAGAAAAGAGCTGTAGAAGGGTTAGTTAAAGAAACAGGAATGGGGAAACTCAGGTTAGTAGGAATTGTGATGCATGTGCATATTATTGGCATGCATACTCGTTCTACAGTATGCAGGTATGCATGATATGCACAACATGCACATTTTCTGCATGCACGGACAAAATTTGCCAAAATGTGCAGAATAAAATCAGAGCACACTGTACACTGTATTCTTTAATGCAATGCACTATGAGGTTATTTTCAACATTTCTTTGATTCCAAAAATGCAGATAATTTTTACACAAACCAGAATAAAATTGCTAAATGTGTGTATTTATAGACCCTTTTAGCACCGACGTCACAGTTACGTCACAGCGCTAGCTGTAGGCAAAACAAAGCGAGAACTGGAGGCGGCCCATTCAAACCAGCAGAGATTCAGCTACATAAGGAGCTTAAAATATCATCTTGTTGTGATGTTGGGTGCTCGAATCGATGTTGTAGAGGCTTCAATTTGACATTTTAACGCATACCTGATGCCACTGCCAGACAAAAAACCGACGACAGCTGTGGTTAAACACGATAAAACGAGCAGACTGAACAGAAATGGTCGTCAAAAATGCTCGCGTTTGCAGCACACTCTTCTTATCAGAAAATGTTCAATAAAGTATTGTCTTTTGTTATGGGTGCGTCTGAAGATTTCTTACGCATCTCACTATGTCGTGTATGAAATAATGTCTGTGTGCATGTGTGTGTAAAACAACAAACTGATGATTTATATGCTTAATCCTTTGTAATTGTATACATTGTTGTGATTAATTGTGGCTGGAATATAATGTAGATGTAAAAATAGTTTCCTGCTGACATTGAAATAGATGAAATAGATGTAAAAGCATGAGTGGGTCGGCCAATCTGGTTTCATCCGTTAAACTTAACCTTTTCAAATAACAATCGCGGTTCCGGACAGTGAGTGACTTTACATATGCAGGTAAAATCGGATTTTCTCCAGTTATTGTTAAAAAAAACAAGCTAACAAACTTCATAGCTAGCGTTAGTGAAGCGGTCAGGGGGATCTTTCTGCCTCCAGCTAAGCCCCGCCCACAAAAAAACCTCACAATGTTTACTAACAGAAAAAGGGTCTATTTGCTCTACAAGAGTCACTTGCTGAATTAAAAAGTTCATGTGCCAACAACTACAGTCTGCAATTGAAATGTTTATCATAATAAATGGCACACTACTTTATAATAAAGTTGTAAATAAATATACTAAAATGTATTGGAGTATGTTGTACAAGAAAATACCATTTTAGTCTTTTATACTTCAAAATTCAGTGCTGCTTGCTGTCTCTTTATAATTATTTGTGAAATTGACTAGAAATTTATGAGTGAAGATTTTTTCCAGAACACTTATAATGAAGGTTTCATAAACTCTGATGATAAAAAGCAAAAACAAATGAACTTAAAGAAGATATATTCAGGAGTAATGAACCAGTAAACAGTAAAAGTAAAAAACCACACCAGTGTCACTTTTATAGCTTTACTAGTGTAGTTTTTATTGATATTTTGAATTAGTTTT